>JACEGR010004967.1:0-79714 GCA_014170235.1 Listronotus bonariensis
TAGTTTAATTTAATAAAAGGTTTTACTTAAAGATACTTAAATTAAATAGGTTTAAAAATTTGCATTTTATTATTACCAATATTATTTTTTTTGTTTACTTGACGTAAAAAAATAAATTATCTTGATTTAATGTAAAACCACTACGCTTTGCATTAAACTAAAATTAAGTTAACGCTGCACTTCAATTTATTAGGGATTTTACCCTAAGAGACCTCAATGAAACAATATTAAAAACGTGGTATTTTATTTACTTTTTTTTATTTGTTTACTTAACCTAATTTTGTTTTAAACTATTTTGACCTAAGCTATAGATTAATTAAATTTTAAGTTTTAATTAAATATACCTAAATTAAATACCACTAAATATGTATCTATTTTAATTTCTTTGTGTACTTAACTCAAAATTTGTTAAAATTATTTCAAATTTTGGAAAATTACAGTTGCGCTTTGCAAGCCTGTTAAACCAAAATTCAGTGATCGCAATAGTTTAGTTTGATAAAGTGTTTTACGTAAAGATACTTAAATAAAATTGTATTTAAAATATGGTATTTTAGTATTTTTCTTTCTTTGGTTAACTTAATGTAAAATTACAGTTAGGCTTTGCAATTGTGGTTTAGAATATCCCAGTAAATACTGATTAAAGATTTTTAAGCATTACATGGTTAAATTGGCTTTATGGTCGTCGCTTACTTGTGGGCCAACTTGCATTCAATACTTTGCCACAAAAAAAAACTAATGTCATATAAATATATTAGCGTTTTTGATCGTTTTTCCGAAGAACAGACCCCTCTCTAAATTACTTTTTTTACAAGTTTTGAACCTAGGTATATAACGTTGTATATAAAACATAATAAGAATTAGATATGAATTTAATAATATAATTAATAGTTTAAAAAAACTAAAAAACACGCTTTTATATGCAACCGAACTAAAAATTAAAAAATAATTTTTCATTAAAAAAATATTTTCACTTCATAGTAAAGACGTTGGGTGCTTAATATATTAAATGTTATAATTATTATATTTGCCAATATCTATGATGGAAAAGTTATGAAAAAATAGTAAAATGCACCCCACGCTTTTACTATGAAGTGAAAATATTTTTTTAATGAAAAATTATTTTTTAATTTTAGTTCGGTTGCATATAAAAGCGTGTTTTTTAGTTTTTTAAAATATTAAATATTTTCATTTTTTAGTTCGTTATATTGCACAAAATTCTTAATATAACAGTAAATTAGAACATACTATTTAATTTAGCAGCAAAAGAAAATAACCAGCCCCTTTTTTATTAGTTCTGTGCCCCTGTATATCAAATTTGGTCAAAATGGGGGTTGCTCCAACTTTCGAAACAATTACCCAATTTGCATAAATAAGACAAATATTTTTAAAATATTACCTTTTTAAACTAAAAAGAAATTTACCATAAATGTTTTTGAGTTTACTTTAGTTTACTTACCTTAAGTGATATTTTAATGTAGTTTGCTAATCTCCATTTCCAGTCTTTGTCCTAATATAACATTCGGTACAAGTACCTAACACTCAATAAAGGCCTTCTTTTAGAAAGTATAAATGGAAGATGGTATAAAAGTTATATGCAATAACTTGTTAGTTACTTTTATTTGCTTCTTGTATTTCAATTAAAGTGTATACTTTGTTTTTAATAGCTTAGTTAACTGATTTTTTCAACTTTAATTTCACATTAAAGGAATTTTAGGTTATGTTATGACTGAATGACTGTGAATTTTGTCAGATGTCAGTTAGTAATACATATTTCTGTTTTATGACCGCCTGTTTTAAATAATTTTTCATTAAAAAAATATTGTCATTTCATAGTAAAAAGCGTGGGTGCATTTTACTATTTTTCATAACTTTTCCATCATAGATATTGGCAAATATAATAATTATAACATTTAATATTTTAAGCACCCCACGCTTTTTACTATGAAATGACAATAATAGCAAATTTTAAAATTTTTCCAACAGATTGCAACTCACTAAAAAATTTCTTCTTCATTAAGTAGCAAAGTTTGAAATTTTGCCAACAGATGGCAATCCAGGCAATGTTTGGACCGTTGCCAACATATTGCAACCCACTAAAAAATTTCTTCTTCATTTAATAGCAAAGTTTGAAATGTTGCCAACAGATGGCAACCTAGGTGTTGTTTTTATAATATAATGGAATTTTTTCCTGGCGATCAAAAACAAGATAACGGGATACTGTTTGCAGATTATTGCATTGTCATGGGTCCTTAATACGTGTGCAAAGTTTCAAAGAAATCGAATAGCTGGAAGTTGGTTAAAATTAGGCTCAAAGATTCCGTTACATAGGCAGCCAGATGGATAGATAGATTGATAGATAGATAGTTACAACCCAAGTTAATAAAAGCGTGTTAAAAAGTAGTCAGTTTTATTTAAAAAAATAAAGTTGATGGACGTCGCATATTTTTGGGCCATCGTGTATACATGAATTTTTATTTAAAAATATCAGTCAAAAATGGATTTATTCCATTTGGCATTGTTGATAGATTTTTTGATTTTGTGCTTTATTTAAAATTTGTGCAATTTTAAATAAAATGCCATATTTATTTAGGTGGCAAGGAAATGGGCGGACCAACACTAGTAAGTTTCCTAATTTTTAGGCTTTAGTCTTTGTCGATTGTCAGAAAATATCAGAAACCGTCAGATGCAAGCGCATTTCGTTAAAAGCGTTCGTAGAAAAGAAATCCCAAACTGCTGTTCAAAAATCCCTCTGTTCGCAGACGTCCAATGTTTCGTTGTAAACTAGATTCCAACCGTCAAAAAATAAGTTGGAGACATGCGCAATGACCACTACTGTGATTTAATTTGATTGTACATGTTTCTTTGTTCGTAGTTGATTACAGTTTCAACTTTACAGCCAGATTAAGTTTTTGATTTTAGAATTTTTTTAACTATTGTAATATTTATTAGGGTATTGCCACACAACTTTTTAAAAATTTGGCCAAGTGGCGTTGGAGAGATTTTACGTCATGCTGTTTGCAGAGTTAAAAAATCCTAGCTTATTAGAAAATTATTTTTAACCAAGCATGCGCATTAGAAAATTGTAAATTTTGCTCTACGAACAAAGTTATGATAACACCGTATTTTTATTAAAATCTGGTGTCCAAGAGTTTCTTTTTTTTTTTAAATGAGGCACAAAATATTAAATGATTTTTTTAGATTAACCCCTTTGTACGAACTTTAAAAAACATGGATAAAAATTTCCTAATAAATGTTGATTTTAGATATGGGACATGAAACACATTTTAAGAATTTAACCGTCCGGCGTTCGCGCCTTTTAAAGTTACAAAAGCAGGCGCGCAACAAAACAAATAGAAGTGTATTGAGGTTTTAATAATATATCTATAATCCTGGAATGTTTTTATTTTAAAGGATACAAGCCATTTTAGAAGCCTAATAGAATAAAAAGTTTGGGTAAGTTAAAAAAAAACATGTAATTAAACCAGTTTTTCATGCAAAAACTAAACAACAAAGGTGATTTTTATAATACTAAATAATATATTTCTGTTTCTTTATTGGAGGGTATAGACTTAAGTTAACTGCGCATATTTGTCGCTTTGTTTTTTCAATCACAATGGTAGCATAAATCGCAAGTAACTGTGGTCTTGTGGTTTCTATATGCGCTGCATAGTATTATCATTTGTAGTCTAAATTATTCGGTAGCTTTTTTGCTGCTTTCCCTGTGTGGCTCATAGTAAAAGTAAGTGTTAATTTTTTAAATTGTTTTGTTAAATAATAATTTGGTCATGTAGACATTAAGAAAGACATACAAACAAGGTTGCCAGAAGAAAAAATACTTTCAAGACTAGGCGCGGTGCAGCAAGGGATACTGCAATTTGAATCCTATCACTTTATCGTCGAAATTTATACCACCTTAAAAGTAAAAACAACAGTGCTAATTTTTGTGGCGTGGGATTACACAAACGGACAATTACGTAACAAAGACCAAAAACAAAAGAGGGCTGATCTTTTTTGCTTATTTTTGGGTCAACCAGTATACATAAATTTACCATGAAAAAACTCACAACCAGAAATAAAAATTGGCTTGTTAAAGCGATTTTTCATTAAAGAAACCACTAAATTTGAAACGAATTTGTTCCAACCTGCGTGACCACACTGTATGTTAGTTTAAGAGTTAATCACAGTAATACCCAACAAGCTACAATTAATAATTTAACAGATCATAGTCGCGTGTCAAAGCAAGAAGAAATATAATAATATAGTTTAAGAGTCAGCGGATGGCAGACCGTCTGTATTTTACCAAAATTCATATTTTGTTAATTGACTCTCCTAACAGACCGTGAGCCAGATGCAAAATTTTGTTAGTTATTTGCTCTAAGTCCATACCTCGTAAAATGCTTTAAAAGGGTTGTACATAAATCGTGGTGAGCGTCAGCTGCGTCTCCGATGGTGGAATTGTACGGGGTGCTCCAGGAAAACTCAATATTAAACATGTGTTTTTTTAATGGAACATTCTGTATATTAATTTATTTTTGGATTAAAAGAGTAAAAATAATGTAAGTTTTATCAGCAATCCCTATACCAAAACTAAAAGTTTGTAAGATATTACATTAAAAAAAATCATGACAAAAACAAAGATTTAATATATCCTACCTTACTTAAGCTTTACTTTTTATATTAGGTTAGACTACTAAATAATTAAGTGTTACCTACATTTAAATTTTTTACTAGAAATTATACAGAATGTCGAGTAATTAATATTTACTATTATAATAATTTCTGGACACCCTGTATAATTTTTGGTAAAAAATTAAATGTTGGTAATAGTACAGGTAATATTCTAGCAATCTGACATATAATACAAAGTCGTAAGTAAAGTAAGATATATAAAAAAATATTTTTGTCAAGAATTTTTAAAAAATCCCAAATATCTTAAAAACCTTTTATCTTCGGTATAGGTATCGCTCAAAAAAAAAATTATTTTTCTAATTTAAAACTGAATTAGTATACAGGGTGTTTTATATATAAAAACAAGTTTAATATGAATCTTTTCTTTGGAGCACAATGTATAATTCCACCATCGGCGTCGCAGCTGACGCTCACAAAAATTTATGTACAACCCCCTTAAAACATTTTATTTCGCTGGCTCACGGACCATATCCCCTACTTTAAATATTATGGGGCTTTACTAAGCAGAGCGAGGGTAGCTATGACGTCACTCAAGTAAGACAGATACCTAAATTTAACCAGGTTCAGCAGTATTTTACCAAAGCTACCGTGGACACATTGAACAGTATATTTATTAAATGCGACCAAAAATATTATTGGTAGACGATTTGGCTGGAGGCAGACTTTTTATTTTATTTTAATTTTTAAAAAGTCTGCCACAAAATTACAACCAGCTATTCGCATTAAACATACTCTTCTATGTGTCTAAACGGCAGCTTTGGTAAACTACTGCCGAACTTGGTCAAAGGTACCAGTTTTATCTAAGTGACGTCATAGCTACCATCGCTTGGCTTAGTGAAGCCACATTTCATATAAAGTAGCTATAGGGGAGTCATATATATCAAATTTTAAAAATCAAAATGTAAACTTTTGTAATTCCAGAAGGTCTACCATGCCAGTGGATACTGGCTCTTAGACTATAAGCACTTTGCAGTAAAACAGTGTTTTTGGATTATTTTGACACGCAAGCAGTGTCACACAAAAACAGATAACGATTAAGAGGTGTTTAGGGCTAACATTAAGTTGAATTAGGTTGAACGAAGCAAATTAATCTTAGCCCTTTCCCCACTAATGTCTTAATAAAAATTATACGGGTAAAGGGAAATTGTATGCAAACTTAAGTTCTTGATCAAGGGATTACCGATTATTTAAGTAAATTAAATTAAACCTAATTAACAATTTTACCATGTAAAACAGGTTTTTAGAATATGGTTAAAAATGTTTTAATTATTTACTGTACATTTATACATATTCTTTGTAAAAGCAATTCCCTCTTTAAACAAAGACATCATTTTACCTATTGGTTACTTAGACTAATATATATTTTTTAAATATATCCTACACTATAGCATTAATTATCTCTATCTAAGGTCCTGTTCGTAACCGTTTTTGCTTGATTAAATTCGGGGTGTGTTAATGGTAATTTTGTCTAACGCTATAGAAAGGTGTAGAAGCAAGCATTAAGAAATCAATGGTCGTTTGTACCCCAAAGGTTACCCTTAATTTGGGTCAATGGGCCCTATAAAGTTGCACCCTATACTATTGAAGCCCGTCAAAATGAAATGATGTTAGCACGATTGGGTCGCATATTCTTAACAAATAATTACCTATTAACATTTTAACTTAAAGGCAAAAAATAAGAGTTTTTAATTTTATTTTATAGAAACATAAATAATTAAACAAATAATAGTAGTATAAGAAAATTGCGTCTCTATTAGACATAAATAATTGGCAATCATATACGAAAAGAGAAAAACGTTCTTCCCAAGCAGCAAGCTGACGTCTTATTGACGACTTTTTAAGTCATTTTTTTTCACATTTGGTCAGCAAAGACGTCATAATATGACGACAAAATGACGTTAAATTGATCTCCCTAAATCACAGATAAAAGACATCACGTTAATTACGTCATAATCACGTCTTTTAGATGACGAAAGATTAACGCACATACTTTTTTTTTTAAGTTAAAATGATACGATATTTTATTTGAAAATTAATATAGGAAAAATTCCTTACTGCTTGCAATTTCCCTGCACTCCAAGGTCACCTCTCTTGGGACACTTTACAACCTGAAGATGCAGGTTTTTACACTAGCTGAAGATATTGCTATCAAAACTATTTGAGATCACCAACCGCAGACCGATCCCGAACTATTTTGGTCTCATCGGTACGGTGCACTATGGGATAGAAATCCATTATTTTGGCCAAAAGCAACTTTGAAGGGGATGATGGAAAGATGTATCTCTATTACGCTTCTACGAATAATTTAAAATTATTTTTCAGATTTGGATGGTCATATTTCCGAAACTAATTGAGATAGACACAACAAATGTAGTATTTTTTAAAGCATTTTAAAAGATTTTTTGGTGGTGATATAATATTCAGGGTATTCCATTTAAAAAAATCATACCTATTGTCGTACCCTGTATATCATATGAGATAATAATCATCGGATTACTGATTAGAATACTACCGAATTAACCAAACAAGCTGACATTTTAGTTTATTTTGTACAATAAAAATAATAATGTTAAGAGGGGTGTAAATTTATAATAACATATAATAAGTATTAGGTTCCCAAAAGCATTTGTAATAATTTATAATATTTTTCCAGTAAAAAGCACCTCATTTTAAGTTAGATTGATAAGTTTCAGAATTTTGACCAAAAACTTAATTTCTATCCCATAGTGCGGTGTAGGCGATAAAAAGCGAAGATATTGAATAAACGTTGCAGTTTATTATCCATTACGCCATCTATCGGTATTTCAATTACAATATTCATAGATTCCCATTTCAAGTTTGTAAAATTATTAGTCTTATTTTTCTGTCATATGATAGTTCGGTTGGATTTTGACACAACTCATATAATGTCACAAAATTTTTCTGGCGGGTTTTCTAAACATCACGTCATTAGATTTTTATAAGCTAGTATGACAAAAAATTAATTCGAAAAAGACGTCACTTCAACGACGTCAAAAAACGTCAATAAAATGACGGTAAAATGACGTCATAATTTTGGTCTGATGACGTCCTAAGACCATAAATGACCAAAAATGACTTAAAGATTACGTCATAATAATGTCAGCTTGTTGCTTGGCTTAATATCAATTTAAAAAACTATTTTACTTTATTTTTTGTCAAAGATAACATGTTTAACAAAAAAATCGGTTGTCTGCATAGTCGGTTTACTGACAATAGTTAAACGTGACAACATCAAAAGAATCATTACCTTTATCGCAGCAATTATTGTTGCTATAAAACAATTGACACCACGTTCAATTTTTACTGCAAGCTTACTCAAGTAGGTGAGAACAGATATCAAACGCTGTCAGACACGGATATTGTGCCTCTTTGTCGCTCGTTCCGCACTCTCGTTTGCACTTCAAGCCTTAAATGGAACGCGCGAAGTTACGCCGCATAAGTCATGTTTTTTGATGCGCGCAGCCGGGCCCATCGAATTAAAAGATGTTGTCACGTCAAAAATTATATAATAAATTACTTTTTGTATGGCCAGGCCTGAGCTATACAGGTTGTTTCAGAATTAAATGCTAATTTTTTAAAGAATTTCATGTAAAAAACACTAAATATGCTTTTATACCAACTTGTATCCTAAAAGTTAAGCGGCCATACAGGATTTTTTTTTAAATTAGGATATGTACCTTAAAAACGACTATCTAAATCAACTTCTACTAAGTAAACCTTTTTTATGTAAAATATGTTAAAGAAAAGAATTTAAAAAAAGCTACACACAGAGTACCTTAAAAATCGTTTTTAATTTGTGCAGGATATCGCAAATGACGCCATCTAAAACAATAGAATTTATAGCAGATCGTTATTTCTTACCTCTTAAAATTCCCCTTAGCCAAATATTGTGACAATGCGCCTATTAAATAACAAAATTATTTATAAAAGACTATAAACTAACAGACTAAAAATACATTATTAAATTTCGGTTTCTTTAAAATCATCCACTTTTGGACTAAGGTAAGTTGGGTTAGATCATTATATTTAAATATCCTACATGATTTCAATTCGGGAAAACATTACTTGCATTAATGTATGCAAGAAACCATCAAAAAATTGTTTCTCCGACAAAGATACTTATTTCTAGCCTACCAACACCATGTCTCGTACGATGTTGCCAATAGTGTGGGGGATTTGCTGATAAAATTATTATGATGTATTAATTTATTTTACGGTATTAGGCATATGATTTTAAATAATAAATGTGCAAAATTAATTTATTTTACGGCTAAAAAATAATTTCAGCATTATTTTCTCCCAAAGGAGTTGATTTTTGGATATGCGTATAAATAACTTTTTGTTTAATGCTAACCTGAGAAATTGCTATTATTTACTTTATTCCTTTAACGAAAATTATTATTTCTGACCATATTTAAATAATGATAATAAAAAAATAGCTAGGTAAATAATAAGAACAATTCTATAATTTTAAAGATATTAACAGAAACTTTTGTTAACTTTATAAAAATCAACTAGAATTGGAAAATTCATGTTAGCAGCAAAAAAAATCTATGTATACCTCGGGTAAGTGGTTATTAATTACATTATGTCACTCGGAGCTACGCGCCTTAGGATATAAAAATGCGCGGTAAATAAGAGCTTACTTCTTACCGTAGGTATATATTATACTATTTTGCTAAGAATAATGGAAGGAACTATCTCTTGAAGATACGGACATTATTTTCCTAACACCCAAGAACTATTGGTAGATTAGCTTCGTTTATAAATTCTGTAAGCTGTTAAAATAAAGGACCAAACTTTGGAACATCCAGTGTTTTAAAACCATCCCATTTTATTAATAACGTTTTACTACAGGTCTTTAAATGTAGGCTGTCTAATTTAAAGACAAAAAGGTGTTAAAGTCGACAAAAAGCTCGAAGGCTATTTAAGCCTTAAGGCTGACCATCAAATTAAGTCAGTGGGTTTACTGGAGTAGCACTCCAGGGAACTGTAAGAACAAGATTAATTTAGCAAGTCGATGTGGCTGATGTACGCTAACAAGGTTTCATTTTAAAAGTTTAACGTTGAAATTTAAACTATTATGTGTAATGTCTAAAATGTAAAATTAAAAATTGTGTGTGTTAAGAAAACGATATTAATAAAGAGTTAAGAATGCAGAATGTTGTTAAGAAAATTTGTTGGCAGATATTGAAAAATTTAAAAAGTCCATATAAACAAATAAGTCCGCAAGTTCTTCCTTCTCAAGATAAATACTGTTAAAATTGTTTTTTTTTGTTTTTACCCAATTAAGCAATGCATTTTATGGCATTAAGGGGGTAATTTACGACTTACCTAATTACAACGGCAACTTAAAAATATTTCTAACAATAAAATGACACGCCACTGCTTTAGTAAATCTGTCAAACTTTTGTGCTTTCTTTAGAATAGGCAAATTAAATATAGCTTTTATATCTGCTATTTCTTTTGTATTTGTTAAGTTAAGAAAAAAATCAACCTAATTGCATAGCGTAAGATGATAAAAATTTCTTATAAGCTATTTTATAAAAACAACAATAAATACCAATTTAAATAGGGTTTATTTCCAGTCTAACAATTTTTGCCAAAATAAGTGTTTTTATTTATTAATATATTTTTTTTTTGAAATGTGTATCACATTGAATCTTAAAAACCAAAGATTTGCCTAATGACCTATGTTTATACAGTATGTCCACGGATGGTCTTTACAATAGGACAAATGAACCAAAAATTAAAACGTTCACGAATGTTGTATATAGCAACTGCATTTGCTTAAACAACCAAGATTTACGTTAAGAAATTTGTTTTCTTTTGTACAGGTGCTTCAAAAACTACAAAAATGTGAAAATGGACCAAGACAAAACTACCTTTATTTTAAATAAATTAGCAAAATGTTAAATTAAAGATATTTTTAAAATTTAATTTTTTAGTGTAATATTTTTTGAATCACTTTTTACACATTTTTAAAGTAATTTACCTAGTTTTAATAGAACACACTAATTATTGTCAAAGTTGGTCAAATATATTTATATACAAAAATATAAATCCAGGTAAATTAGACAAAAATGGTGTAGAACCTGATTAAAATATTAAGCGTATAGTTTTTTTAAGAAATTAAATGGCCTTTAAAACAAGGCATCACTTAACTCTCCCCTTCTATTCATTATTTTTGGAGTCTGTCCCAAGATAATTATTGGTTTGTTTTTTGCAATAACAAATAAATATAGTTTAAAAATTTAAAGACATAAGTATATTACTTTCAATTATTTCGCTTTTTTAATTTTTTTTTAACTATTATTTTTACAAAAATGCCAAATATAAAATAAATTTGCTCATGTCTTGTAAAATAATAACCAATTATATTATCAAGCTGGACTACAGTTAATAAAACGGCTAGAGTTTTATTAAATTTTGTACGATGCCTATGTTTTATTCAGAGGTATCCGCGTTGTTATTTACATTGTATAGAATACGAGATGCTTTATATTATCAAAAATAACTAGCTACCCAAAGCTAGTATCTTCTTTGATATTAACTTTTTGTAGATGAAATTCTATTTAAGTTATAAAAATAAAAATTCTGTTTAAAATTTTAGTTTTAGATGCCAGAAAAAAATGTTTTTCTTTGATCGGATAGAAATCTACATTCCTAGTTCCAGTACGTTTATTATCACCAATATGCATTATTCTTTTAGGTAGGAGGTGTTGCTAGGTAATGTACTTTTCCGGGCAAGAATATTTTTTTACGCTACACAAGATTATGTAATATCATAGTAACGTATATTAGGATTTATTTATTAAGTGTTTATACAGGGTACCCCAACTCTATTTATACATGAAATACTACATGAAATACTTGCCCCTGTATACCATACAAAAGTAAACCTAAAATAAAAAATGTTTATTTGGATACATCTTTACTCATAGTACCAGTTAATATACAAAGTGTCTCAAAAACAGAATGTTTATTGTTAAGTTGGTTTTTTTAAATGGAACACTTTGTGTAGCTTATCAAATTTTGTTTCTGTATTAAATTCTATATCAAAAATGTAAAGCAACTATATGCCAATTATTACTGGTTTTTAAAGATATCATTAGTATGCTGATTTACTTATTAATGATTAAAAGTTTTAAAAAATATTTTGGGGTTAATTATTTTAAAATAATTCTGTCACTGTCAGAATACCAAATAATATAATTACATGTAATTAATTACATTTTATTGTAAGAACTTTTAAAACGTAAGTCGACAATTTAGTATTTTAGTCACATTTGCTTAATTGCACCTAAAAGCAATACGTTAATGCTGGTTTTAAGGTTAAGTAAGTAAATATGTATCTAAAATAAACTAAATAGCTGATTTATCTATTAATAGTTTTTACAATTTAGGGTAACTAATTACATCGTATTATATTATTGGTCACTCTGACAGTAACAGAGTGATTTAAACATAATTAAAAATAAAATATTAAATTATTTTATCAATTTTAATCGTTAATAAGCATATCACAATACTGTTTATATCTTATGGTAGATTTACATCTGACATTAATTGCATGATATTTATATTAGACAGAAATGTAAACAATAAATAATTTTTATTTAACATACATTTGTGACAGTTTACATTTGCCAGAATTGTCTGTCTGACATAAATATCATTCAATAAATGTCAGATGTAAACCTACAATTAGAAACCAGCAATAATTGATGTATAGTGTGTTTTTCATTTTTGATGTAGAATTTAATATAGAGTCAAAATTTTATAATATGTGAACACCTAGTATAAAAAAAAGTATACATTTTGGGGATTTTAGAAATATACATTTTTGGGAAATTTAAATTTTAATTGGGTTACTTTAACATTGGGAAATTTGGTACATAAAACAATACGTGAAGTGTCAAGGTTTAAAAAGTAGAAATCAAACAATTTTCTAGGTTACTCTTATAATAATAAAACAAAAACATTAAACAAGCGAGTTAGCCTAGAAATGCAAAACAAATACTGAAAAATTTAATATTTAAAGAGAACAAAATTTTAAGACGGGGATTGATTGTTTATTAGATAAGAAAGAGTTAGTAAAGTCAAGTAAAGAGTTAAAGTTTGAGTTAAGTTCCGTACGGGCTATCCCTAGGGATATGCCCGTACTAAATTTAATTAGTTCAATAAGTTAAGTTGGTTTTATAATGCAAAGTTAGTGTTGATGGTCCACCGGTCCCATGGTCCCAAGATAGATAGTTCCATATGGTACTTTGCCCAAGTGACGTCAAAGTAGACCCTATATAGTATAATTCCAAAATGTGCAACGTCACATATGGTGGAGGCGCCCCCGTTCCCAGTGACCTTTGTGAAACGTCGGTTATGGTAAGCTGTGCCCGCCCCAGTTCCAGTGCCCTTTGTGAAGCGATAGGAAAAGTCGCTTATGGTACGCCCTTCCTACCCTCAGTTTAATTGTGGAAGAAAATACCATATATATGGTAAAGGCGTCCCGTTCCCCGGAGAAGAAATGTGTGTAAAGTGACGAAGATGGGGAAAAATATGTTGCGTAGCGTAGCTGCAAGGAGGTAGCAGCGTAGCTACAAGAAAAAGGAAGATAAGGTATATCTTCAGTTTGAAATATGGCTAAATGGAGTTAGCCAGAGGTGATAAAGAAGAATATGGAAATATATTTATTTGTGTCGAAGTTGTATGGTACGTCGTGAAGACGGAGTTCAGAAGCAGCATGAGGCTGCATTAGCACTGGAAGCCGCAGCTCTAGTATGGGGAAGAGCTCTGAAGTATGGTCTTGAATTGTGGGGTACAAGACAGTTAAGCGGCCCTGAGAAAGCTCAGGATATGGGGAAATTGGCATGAAGTTGCAGTAACCTGATGTGGAAGAAGAAAATGGGAATGAAAGGCAGAAAATGGTATGTGGAGAAGTACGGGATAAAAGGCCAATGGAACGCACCATCAAGGACATGGACAGGCAGGCAAGATGGACGCAATTTTTTATAAAGGCTAGTATAAGAAGAATGTGGAATATTAGGGTTAATTTCTAAGTATAAATATTTAAAAAAATTGATTTTCTTTTTATGTAAGAGATATTTTTTGTTTTTAAACTATCCAATAAATTTAAAAAGAGCAAAAGATAAAATAGAAAAAAATCACCTAGTTAATTATTTTCTTTCCCAATGGTATATTATGTAAATAAATCATTGAATTACTTTTTAATGGTTCAACGTTTTGCTGACGAGACAAGGCCAAGTTCACTTTTATTGTTACAGGACTGGTCAGTTTTAAATATCACAAACTTTTTTGCCTATTTAGCTGTTTGTGTAGTACATAAATATCCAGTAAACTTAAAGATTAATAAAACAAATTACAATTTATGAGTAACAATAATTAGGTCATTTTTGTCTAAAAATAATCTTACCGTTAAAACTATATTTATTTAAAGTACCTACTTAAAGAAAAGCTTAAAAAGGTTTGTAAACAATTAAGCTAAAATCTTATTTAAACTAATTCTTTCAGCAAAAACATCTCTAGAACTTTTAAATAATTATTTTAGATAATTTATCCGATAGAATTTTTTTAAATTTCAAAAAAAAAAAAGAGTCATTATGTTAAATATAACCTAAATGAATAATTTTTTAGAAAAAAACTATTTTTACATTTTTTCGTGCATTTTTTTGAAAAAAATAATTGAAAAAACCAAAAATTTAATAAAACGTTAAGATTATTTACGATAAATATAATTTATATAATAAGTAACATAATGTTAGGTTTTAAATATTTGTAAGCTATATGGAACTATCGTTTTTCGATAATATTGCTAAATTTTTTTAAAGGTTTAAAGTAAATTTGTCTGATTTCTAATAGCGTTGTGGGTCCAACGCTTTCAGGGAAGGGGCATATGTGAACACCTAGTATAAAAAAGTATACATTTCGGGAATTTTAGAAATATACATTTTTGGGAAATTTAAATTTTAATTGGGTTACTTTAACATTGGGAAATTTGGTACATAAAACAATACGTGAAGTGTCAAGGTTTAAAAAGTAGAAATCAAACAATTTTCTAGGTTACTCTTATAATAATAAAACAAAAACATTAAACAAGCGAGTAGCCTAGAAATGCAAAACAAATACTGAAAAATTTAATATTTAAAGAGAACAAAATTTTAAGACGGGGATTGATTGTTTATTAGATAAGAAAGAGTTAGTAAAGTCAAGTAAAGAGTTAAAGTTTGAGTTAAGTCCCGTACGGGCTATCCCTAGGGATATGCCCGTACTAAATTTAATTAGTTCAATAAGTTAAGTTGGTTTTTAATGCAAAGTTAGTGTTGATGGTCCACCGGTCCCATGGTGCCAAGAAGATAGTTCCATATGGTACATTAGTCCCAGTGACGTAAAGTGACCCTGTATGTATATTTCAAAAGTGCAACGTCACAATATGTAGGATGTTTTATGAAAAAAATAGAATTAAAATTCTTGCTTTTAAGACACCTTGTATATTAACTAATACTGTCACCAAAAGAGTGTTTTCAAATAAACATTTCTTATTTTAAGTTTATTTGGATATTTTGTACAGCGTCAAAGTTTTTTTGTGTATAAATAGAGTTGGGACACCCTGTATTTACTAAATTAAAGAAAATTGTATTTCATGCTATTTAAAAGAAAAATTCAGGATCCATCTTAATCGGAAAAAAATGTGTGCGACTCGTAGAGTAAAGCGTATTTTCGGACCCTTGGTGGTTGTGGCAAACTCCACCATTGTCTTGCATCGAATTTTTTACACGTTACAAATGTAAACATTTTAAGTAAGAAAATAATACATGCTCAGGTAGTGTCCTAATTTACAACAAAAAATTATAAAACTATAGCAGATGTTTTGCTTGGTTCTGGTTAGTTCTGGTTAGTTGGTTATACCTACATACAGACATTTATATGAAAATTATTGTACACATCCAAGTACCCTACTATTTGCAAATTTTTACTTTAATATGCATCCTTTACACGTTTTTAAAACTGTAAATTTTGGTGTTTAAATTTAATGATACATTTTTTTAGATATTAATATACGAGTCCGTCTTAGTGAATTTGGCCCAACTGATATAAATAAATATTTCTAAAGGGACTCCGCAGCATTTGCATTGAAAACCGGCATGGGTAAAAATCTTTAATATTGTAATATGTTAGGATGCCGTTGTGATAAAAAAATAGGTAGTATGCCCCATAGCGAAAATTCTAATTTTTTGTGTATGTTCCAAACATACACAATTTGGCAATTTTACTTTTTAAAATATAAAAAAAAACTCTAAGGTACGACCGTGTTTAAATTTAAATAAAATTACCCTTTGCTTATGAGTACATACATCATAAAATGAAGCAAATATATTAGGGTGTCCGTTAAACTTTTAGTTTATAGTCTTAAAAATATATTCAGTGTTAAAATGCTCCTAATTTCTGATTTAAACCGTGCCGAAATCATGTTGCTTTTCCCATTTAAATAACATGGGATCTTTGGACTTTTTCTTTTTTTTTCTCAGACACAAATGATGAAAAAAATCCACTTATCGCATATCCTGATAAGAAATTTAACGCCCTTACAAAAAAGTTCTTCTACGAATTATTTGTGCATTGGTGTTACAGTGCTTATTGCTTAGAGTTAAATATATAATGGAAATTAAACATAATTTTTAGTTTTGAATGGCCATATTTTGCATTAAAAAATTCTCTCACAGGTATAAATTTTTTAACTTTAAGTTTAAAATTATGTAAATTTTTATTATTATTATAATTTTTTCTGCTGCAAGTAATTACTTTTAAATTTGATAGTGACACATAAACTTATAGAATTTATAGCGGAATGTATTATAAATTGATTGCTGGTTTAGTTGATATCACGTTAACTTATGCCTTACATAAAGTATAATAAAATTTAGTAAATAATAACACAAAAAATTAATAAAAAGTGTAAAAAATCTAACTACTTTTTTAACATATTAGGTAGTTTACTAAAATAAATAAGGTTACCTTTGTGATAACTTATAAACTAAGTAATAAATACATTGTATATATTTACAAAATAAACCTTTTAGTACAAAGTCAGATACATATTGGGTAGCAATTTAATAATGGTCCCAACCATTAACGCGTTCGCCAGACTTGTGCATAAAATGGCCTTAATTAATATACCTTACAGTAATTTTTTTAAGCTTCATTACAGCAAGGATATTATATCTTTTTTTTGTATAAAAATTAACTTTTATCCTTTTATAAGTAACGAGAAACATTTCAAAAGGCAAGAAGCAAAAAATGCCTTTTCCATAAATAATATTTTTTATTTTATTTCGGGTAAACCTAGGCCTATTGTCAACTGACCCTTTTAACTTAAGAAGTAAATCTTCTTTAAAGCCTTGTAGTTCTATCCAATAAATATATCCAAGGTTTAACGGGACTGTTTACAATCTTGAAACTGGTAAAAAGTTTTAAATTAAACTGGTTACTTGCATGTTACTATTGTGTTTACAAAAATTGATTTTATTTAGGGAAATTTTATAAGTGGACGTTTACACTATTTAATTTGTTACAATAAATATACTAACTGTTAAGAAAAAAAAGTACCATAATTGATGAAGACTTAGTTTTTAACAACAGAAACATGTAGGTAATTTTTGTTTAAATATGTTTTTGTTACTTTTTGGCATTGCAAATGGCAAATAAACGTTTTTAAATTGATTTAATTATTTTACAATAATTAAATAAAATGCTATTATGGGTAGTCGTGCAAAAAAATTAAACCAATAAATATTAATGTAATAAATATTAAGCTTTATCATAAAAAGATCATAAATATTGTTTAATAATAATTTTTAGTCTTTTTTAGCATATTTGTATTTTAAAATTTTAAGACGAATGTTGGTTATGTAGATACTAAAGATAAAACCAATATATATATATTTCACAAAAACAAGCTAAAACTTGAAGTCGCACAAATTTGACCTATATGGCGTTCTTAGGGTTGTATCTTTTAATATTGTTTTTTCAAGCCCTGCAAAGTTTTTTTGACGTAATTATCAATAGGTTTAAATATATTAGGTACTAGATATTTACAGGAGCCATTATTTTAGAATTGGCAAAAAATGGACTCGTTATTCGCCGTGACCCTTCATTTGTTTATGTGTTTTTATGGGGCAAACTTTGTACCCTAAAAATATGTGTATCATAATCTATTGCATTGTTTACCATTTTTTATTCGTACAACAAAAAACTAATCGTAATATAAAATATGTATTGGTGCAAATTTTGCACGTTTAAAATATGTGTATCATATTTAATAATATTTTTACCATTTATAATCGTACAAGGAAAAGCTTATCGTAACTTGATATATTTATTGGTTTGTTAAAATATTTTTTAGTTGCTTTGACAGTTTTTAAATTAAAATATAATTAAACTTTTATTATTACTTGGCACTTTTTTGATGATCTTACTAGAAAGCTGGGCACCTAGATGTAAATTTACCATAGGTATGCAACAAAACATATTTTAAATAATTTATTAAAATAAAACCTCACAGAAAGATAAAAAAGAATACAGCTAATAAATTTTACCGTTTACTATCTTTAGATAATAAACGCCAAGAGTAGTTCACAAACATTTTGTAGCTATGTTTACAAGCTATTAATAATAAAAATAAAACAAAATTGAATTACACAAAAGTCGGTGGCGTATATTTTCTTGTCAAAAATATTCGTTAAAGTACCTCATAAAAAACAGTATTACCAAAATTATTTTTTGCTTAACCCTGTAACTTAAAGGAGCAGAAATCTTATACCCCATATATGTACTTTTTTCCCTAAATTTACTTGTAGAGCCTCCTGTTTTATTTAATATACATACCTTTTAGCACTTTGCGTATGTTTATAGTAATAGGTTAACTATCTAAATTTTGGTTTAAAATTTTTGTAGTTTTTCGCACTAATGAGGAAAAGTAGTGTGGAAAAGTACTTTTCCGCACTCAGTGCGAAAAAGTGAACTTTCTCGCACCCGAGTTGAAAAAATAATTTATTTTTAACCATCCAGGTAGAGAATGACAATTGTTGGACTTCTTTAGCCGCTTTTCTTTGTGTTTAATACTTGGAAACCTTTTAACAAGTTGGTTTATATAAAATTTAATTTGTTTTAGGAGCCAATTACAATAATTTTAATATAATATTTAATATAACTAATCCAATAAAGGTTTTTTTGATTTTATGCTTATTTATTTTTTATTTTATAGTGTGGTCGGATGGTTCATTTTAAAAACAAAAGCTTAGTTAGGTTATTTTTTATTATATAAATATAAATCCATGTATACAAAATATTCCAAAAAATAAACGACAACCATCAACCTATTTTTATTTAAATTTTACCACATGATTTTTAATAAACTCTTAAATTTTGCATTAAGTTTTAGTTATATTTCGTGTACCATATTTTCATATACACGCCAACAGTTGTTAAAGAAATTATTATCAGTTTCTTATTTTAGTTAAATTAAATATACAGGATAGCCAAAAAATAAGCGATTTTTAAACAAAACAAGCAAAATTTATTTTTCAATTTTACATCAAATTTTATTTATGTTTTATGTGTCAGGTTGTAAACCCTAGTTTAATCAATAAAATCATCATTATTTTTTTTCAAAACTTGTTCACAAAATTAATACAAAGAAGAGTATGTTGGTTAAAAAAACACTTAAATCTTTTTATATGGTTTAAGTTTTTATTGCAAAGTATTCTATACAGAGTAGCCCAAAAAAGCTGCAACTATAAATCTAATTTGTTTGCTCTTTATTTATGTTCATACATGAAATTTTTTTAAACATATAGTAAAAATAGCTGGTATTTTTTTCTAAAAATAAAGTTGTTGGTTATGATTTTATTTTGGGGTAGCCTGTATTTAGGATTTTGCATTGAAAATACTGTAGGCAAAAATAAAAATTAAGTTGTGAGAGCATCTTCATAAATTTTAAATTAATTTGTTTTAACTTACGTATTTTCACCAATTTAAAAAAAATCCATCCTGCTTACATACATTTACCATGAAAATAACTGCAGCTTAAAATTAAGATCGATTTGTTTAACTTTTTTAAAAAACCAACCACTGGACTTTAAATAAGTTTGTTTTAACCTACCCATTAAATATTTGGTTAAACTTTTATTTCCAAATAGTTTTTAAATCCTTTTAATTTTGACTTTTTATTGTATCCTCCATTTTAAACCGAACTTAAATTAAAATCAATAAAACGCAAATTGGAGACCTTATTGGAAAGTGCGGAATGTCTGGTAGCGAAAAGTTATGAGCAAAGTTGAGACGGAGCGTGATAATTGAATTTCGTTTATTATTCCAAAATTCTCCAGAAAATATGGGTCTTTGGTACACAAGCGAGTAATATTGGATTTTTGGACCCTAACATCAAAGTTTGGCTTTCAAAAGGCAACAGTTTAATTTGTTATTATGGATCAGGAAAGTGTTGTAAAAGAGGTGGGGTTAAATTTATAATAATAAACACATTATATTTAATATTTAACTAAATACCAACAAACGTTTTTTGAATAATGAGTAAAAATTTATTTTCTGTCCTTTATTTGCAAAAAGTGAACTAGTACTTTATATTTTATACGAAAAAGTATTTTTCAAATTAAAGACCTTATTAAAAAGTGCGGAATATCTGGTAGCGAAAAGTTATGAGCTATGTACAACAGTGCGTACATTCAGATGTATATATCCCTTTAACATCGTAAGTTACTTCACGGGGTATTTTGAGATTTCGGGAGCGTGGGGGCGGAAGTTAATTTTGAAGGGTTGTGCCTATTAAAATTTTAATCATATTGCTAAGAGATACCTCTGTTCAAAATTTAAATAAATATACACAATCAGCCAGTCAATTATACAAATAGGCAGTTATTGCACAACTGGCAGATATACCTTTTAAAAAGCTAATTCGATATAACTTAAACATAGTAACTTATTTTAGGGCGTATTTTGAGATTTCGGGGGATGCGGAAGGGTCTGGGGTTGATTTTAGGAGTTGCACTCATTTGGACTTTTGATCATCATACTGAGAACTACTTTTATGCCATGTGGCAGCAAATTTAACAGAAGGCACAACTTTATGTGCGTTTTTGCGGGGTCCATTCATAATTATTTAATGCAAGTAAATATTTTTTAAATAATAAGTAAAAACATTTTATGTCTTAACTTTTGAAATAAAGTTAATCAGTGCTTTAGATTTTTTACAAGAGGGTATTTTATTCTATGCTATAATATATTTTAAACTTTCAGTAGTAATTGCTATTTTACTTGCCTTTTGCATGCAGCAGCATGTGTTAACAGGATAATGTGTTTTAATTAAACCTAAATTATGCAATTACCACATTATTAGCAATGTATTGTTTATAAATAACTCAAATCAACCTTCAACACGTCCTGCTCTATTACAATATTAAACTAAAATTAAATTATATTTTAACACCTCAAAGACAGTTATAATTGGGCTATATTTACAAATTTCTAAACTTTGCTTTTTACGCGTTAAATATAGACAAAATATTTTTTACCTGGTAATTTAAAAAGTAAATTATATATAAAACATAAAAGGGTTTAATAAATATTGTCTTATAAACTATTTTAAATAACTCACTATGCATTTTCTATTTTTCTTTTTTTATGTGCTAAACAATACGTCATTAATAACAATAAAAGAAAAGTTTTGTACTTCCATGCTCCATATTTCACTTATTCACACAACGTTTCGGGCAGTACTATCTCCGTCTGTTTTCAAGTATAAACTGGTAAAGGCAATGAAAGTCCGAAACTTTTCTTTTAATGATTATTTTTTGTAATCGATAAAACAAAAGACTTATACTAAATAAACAACCGGATGCTATTACCATAAAAAAATCACTTTTGTAAAACTTTAATTTAGTAATTTCATATTATAATTCTATATAAAATTGGTTTTATGGTTTGCCCTCACCCAACGAAAACGAAGACTTAAAAGCTAACCCATTATTGTTTTTTTTGTGTATTTGATCAAATTCTTCTGTCTAAATGCATTAACTGTCTAACGCATCGGTATCAGTTTTTTGTTGCTTTGCTTGCCCATAAGTCTTTTTAAAACTGAACATGTATGTAACATTTCGGTTAAACGTCAAAACTATTTAATAAAATTAATACATTACTTGAAATTTACACTTTAGGCTAGAGTATTATAACACTGCGCGACTGATGATTCCGCACCTCTGCATATCACAAGACATATAAATTCCCAAATATTACAACCCTTTTAATTAACCTTAAGTCCTTATTAAAACGTCAATATTTTTTCTTTTGATTTAATATATTTCACAGTACACGACGTGCCCTTGTCTCGATATGACAACACGTAATGTGACGAACCATTCAAAACCTCTGGCATGTACTATACCCAACTCTCTGCTAAATACAAATACGGTACTTTACCTAGATAAAAACTAGGACAACATCTTGCAGCTTAGTTCACATATAACATGAGACCTAACTTTGCCTGGCATTCAGATTACTTACTTGGGAATATAATTTGCCCAATTTGAACCAGCTAACTTTTGTGACGTCTGCAAATGACGCAAGCAAGTTTTCCTAAAATAGTGCAGAGTCACAATGAAATTTGGGTGAATGTTATTTGTAGCGTGTTTTTGTGCTCTTAGATAAGCTAACTTTGTAAGACAAACTAAAATGTGGAGTTTCAAAGTTTCAGACATCTTAAGTGCCATCCACGATCTAGGTTGTAAATAGTTATAAGGAAAATTATGTTTAAATAATAATTATTAAAACCAATATATAGTCTGTATAGGGGTTCTTAAATGTAAAGCCTAACATACGCAAATTAAATTCTACCTACATTTTTTTAAAATTATTAAATAAAACATGGTTTTCAACCTACATTTATTGTATTAAAAAAATCAATAGGTAGATTTTTACGATACCTAAATAATAAAATGCAATAAATATGTTTACGCAAAATAAATAGCGCAACCTATTAAATACAATACTTGAAAGTTTTAATTTTAAAACAAAACTAAACTTTGGAGAACAGATACTCTGGATATAAATGCCAAAAAAATCCAATAGTTTTTAAGTGAATAATGTTTAAATAAAGCAAGGTTTTTGGGTGTTTCACAACATTTATAAAAGTTTTGTAAAAAGTAATAACAGCAACTTTTTTTAACCTATAGCTTTGTTTTTAAATTTTTCAATGCTGTATGTGTTAAAATGACAATACAAATATTTTATAGTCCCGATAAGCGTTTAGGTAGACCTTCTTACCTTAGATAGTTGATAGATATAAAAATGTGAAGCGTGAGAATGTTTAATTAAAAGTTTTAATTGTTATAATTTGCATTAATAATAATAAATAAGGTTAAAAATAAAAGCTGACTTCAATTATTTTGTTTAAGTAAAATCACAAGCTAACAATCCTACGCTTACGCACTCTACAGTATGCAGCAAGTATGTATTGGTAAATAATACTTTTAATTACCAATATCAGTCAATTTTTGAGAGTCAGTACATGCGTAATTTTTAAAATTACCAGGGCTTACGTTGCAGTTTTTAAAGGAAAAAAATATTTTTAGAATACTGACAAATATACACAATGTTTAATTTTAAATAACAAAGATACCCTTTATCAGCAAACCATTTTTTTTTGCTATTAAAATGTTTTATCTTTCTTAACATGGGTACTTATTAAAAATTACACGGCAGCTTTTTGTGAAGCTAATGACCTCTGCATTTAAATCTAAATGCTGTGGTGCATTGCTCCTTAAAAGTTGTCTTTATGATGTTCTTTATAGATCCTGAAAATTATTTAAAATAATATAGCACTTTTTAAAATGCGTATCTCCAGTTTTTAAAATATCTCAAAAAGCAAACAGCTGTCATCCAATTGCCATTGAAGTTAGACCGGTTGCAAACATAGCCACTTGTGATCGCCCCCAGTGGCTGCCACACGCTGCTGGTAAAACTTTTTATTTAGTTTAAATCAAATAATAATAATAATACTATCAAAATTTAAAAAAAAACAGTAAAGTAGCGGCCACCGATGGCGACCACTAGTAACTGTGTTTGCGACCGATCATACGATTATATGGCCTAAAAGTTTTCCACTTAACCATTTTGCCATATCCTATACTTTCAAATATCGCAATACATTCCCTACTTACTTTAAACACACTGTATATAAATAAAAATGTAGTGTGTCACGTCTTGCATTGTGAAACTTATCGCTCGTGCCCAACTATCCACGTGTGATTTCAGACAAAAGCGATTTCCGCACTAAAAACCATTTTATTGTATTCTTTTTCTTATTTTATCTTCTTTTTAAAACATTTTAAAGATGGCATCAAAATTGGTTTTAAAAGATAGCTTTGGAAAAAAAAGATTTTATTTGCACTGTCGCACAGGGTGTTTCGTGATAGCCATAATTTTTAGTTTTATTTACAGTTTCAGTTGCTACAATTTACAAGCACAAATTACATGATGAATTTATTTAACTGTGGACTCTAGCAAAAATTCTGACTATTTGTTAATATTAAGCCTTATGTTGACTAACAAGTGTTAGTCTGAAAAGTGAAAATCAGACAAAGATTACGGTGACTTACCGTTCTAAATTTATTTGGGCTTTGTAAATCTTTTTATATCGCTGAACGTGTCTAGTCACCTAGTTTTACTAAACACTTTCAAAGAATTTCTTGTAAATTATTATTTTTTATAGTAGTAGTATTTAATTTATTTTTTCAAATTTCGGAATAAAACGGTTTTCAGTCTTCTTCACAGTAAATCTAGTAAACAGTAGTTATGCGAACATGTAGGGATCGCGTGGTGGTTAAAAATCTCGTTTTGAAAGATTAACTGTGTAAAAGTTGTTTCAAAAATAGGAATTAAAAAAAAAAACACAATAAAACATTTAGGCGACACGTACATACGCGTAAACTACCCAAAAGAAAAAAAAGTGGTTAAAACACTTGCAAAATATAATTAAGAAATGTAATGTTAAACCAATAGTACGACCACCTAAGCAAGACACTTTCTCTTTCTTGACGATTTCATATTCGTGATTCACGGTCGATGGTAGGTTAGACGTTTATGGAAAACGGAACGTAGAATCTTTCTGAAAATTTAGCATCGTACATATTTTAACCTGTTCTATCGGTCTAAAATTTTCAGCATTGCGACGTTGCCGCTTCTATCAAAAGTCCTATAAACTTTATTTTTTTAAATGGAACACCCCCTATATTAACAAGTTTTTATATTTGCCTTTTAATTATAATACTTTTTTGTTAATATTGTCCTATACTTATCTCTATTGGTTTTCGAGATAAAAAATAATTTGTGTTAAATGTGGTCCAAAACATGGCCCTAATTAAACTTAAGTAAATTGGTGCTCTCAATTCATAAAGAAGTTGAGGTTTTGGTGGTAGTTTAGACGGACACAATGTATTTAATTTACACCGAGAAATCGACTCCATATCGTACAGGGCGTTCTGAAATTAGTATTATTTCCGTTATTCTTAAAAAGGTCAAAAGATCATTTTTTAAATGAAACCCCCTGTATATTACTTAATAAAATAAAAGATGAGAAAGAACGCTTTAAGATGACATATCATGTTCCTATACCTAAATCATAAAGTTTCCTTAATAAAGCCGCTTTTTTGTAAAAAAATATTTTTTAAAAGAATTTAATTTTAAGTAACCATGGAAATATCAGAAGCTTCGACAGTTTGGTGGCTTTTATAAGTAACTTATAAACATTTATTAACGGTGTTTAAAAAATCATTTAAAATAAACGCAATTCAATCAAATAATCAATAATTATTCAAGCGAAGTTTTTATAAAATTATTTATTTTACACGCACAGTGTTATCAAATCATTGCCAGAAGTTGCAGAAGAATTTAACCAAATGTATCCTAAATTAACACAAATGAATGGGAGAAAGTTTGTACGACTACAACATAATTTCTATTAACTATGGGCCAAATTTAAAAGCGCCTTCAACATTGCAAAACCTGTTCCTTTAAATGAATACAATATTGTTAACGTTTTGGCATATTTTATGCATATCCAGAAGCTTTAATTCGTAGTGCAGAAAAGGATTGAACTTCGTTTGAATAATCAATATTTGCGATTATTTTGGAAGATTACTTTAAACACCGTCAATATCTGTTAATAAGTAACTTATAAAAGTTACCAAACTGTTATAAGCATTAATATTTACTTAAAATTAAATTCTTTAAAAATATTTTTACAAAAAAGCGGCTTTATTAAGGAAACTTTATGATTTAGGTACTAGGAACATGATATGTCATGTTAAAGCGTTCTTTTACCTTTTATTTTATTGAGTGTGCTCATGGGGGTTTCATTTGAAAAAATGATCTTTTGACCTTTTAAGAATAACGGAGTAATGCTATTTCAGAACGCCCATAGTATGGTCGATTTCTCCGGTGTAAATTAAATACACTGTGTATCTGTCTAAACTACCGCAAAACCTCGGCCTTTGTGAGTTGAGAGCGCCAATTGCACCAAGTTTAATTGGGGCCATGTTTGGACCACGACTAACACAAATTATTTTTTATCTCGAAACCAACTAAGAGATAGGTATAGGATAATATTAACAAAAAATGTATTATAATTAAAGGCGAATATAAAAACTTTGTTAATATAGGGGGTGTTCGATAAAAAAGTTTATAGGACTTTTGATAGAAGCGGCAACGTCTGTGCTGAAATATTTTAGATCGATAGAACAGGTTAAGAATATGTACGATGCTAAATTTCAGAAAAATTCTACGTTCCGTTTTCCATAAACGTCTAACCTATCATCGACCGTGAATCACCCTGTAATAAAGGAACATTTGAAAAGATTAGAAGAACAGCCAGACAATGTGAAATCAAACGGTTTTCAAGGTCCGGAACGACCCTTAAGAGCATCTTGACGGAAACCAAACCTAAAACATCCAAACTGGAGATCGAGTATCTACAAGGTACCATATGAAAGTGAAAAGTCGTACCATGGTAAAACAAAGCGCCCGTTAAATGTAAGAATAATGCAACATGACCATCATACACAAAAAGGTAAAAATGTGATTAAGTTGTCTGAAGCACGGGTTTTTCACAGTGTGTGTAAAAAGTGAAAATTTAGGGAAGCTGTCTATATCGAATACAATGAAAATATTTTTAGCAAACCAAGTGTAAAGATACCTACCATATGGAAATCATACCTAAAGCGCACCAATGCTAGCATCCTAGGTGTACAACCTTAGGCTTGATCGTACCCAACTCCGTCACGGGTAGATGCTCTATCAGACTATATTATGTATAAACCTAGTAGCTTTAGTTTTTGAGAAGTAGTTTAGTTTACACTTAAAAACGGCCAGGACTGCGTAAAACGTTTCGTGAATAGTTAAAAATTAAAAAAATAAAAGTCCAAAATTCCCTTAGTATCGCTGATAAACAATCGTTATCTTCCACATACACACAAACACTTCTGTTATTATTTTTTTTTAATTTAATCAATAAAATTAATCCATTATCTGCCTTTTGTATATTAAACAAAAAATGCATCTTGCAGCCGACTAACTGTAAAAATATTTTAATTTAAAACGTTTTTTCATACACACGTTCAATCAAACTGCACAAATAGACTGCACAGATAAATCGTTGCGTTGCGTTGGACAACACCGTGGTTATGTGTGGCGGGCGTAATTAACTTTACCCTAATCTGGGCCTTTACCAAAATATATGTTTTTATTACTTATACGAATTACGAATACTGTTATTTATTAAAACTAAAAATACAAGCTTACTTATGTGCTTCTTTTGGTATTGAATATTGTTTTATGTTTTTATTTTATTTATATATCTATATATCTATTTCTAAATCTTTTGTATGGAGATAGCCATCATTAAAAAAAAATATAATATAGGGACTAAAATTAAAGAACCTATTAAAAAGACAAATATTTAGAGTGAAAAAAATGTTTTTTGAAAACGCGTGCTTGTTTTTGGCATTGCTGCTCGGTAACTGCCAAAAGAAGTAAAGAAAAATATGTTTTAAAATATAATAAATACAGGGTAATATTAAGGTTAAATAATGTATTTTGGCGACTGCAACTGGTAAAAAAAAATAATTTTGCAAAAGTTGTTTATAAAATAGTTCTTATTGGTTAATTTTAAATAACCTCTAGCTGACCCGGCAAACTCTGTTCTGCCTTGCTTTGCTTTCTTGCGTGAAAGCTAATTAAATTTAACTCCGCCCGAGTCCACCCAAGTGTTCCCTAGTTTGACCGAATCCAACCAAGTTCATCCAAGCCCAACCGAGTTCACCCGAGTCCAACCGAGTTCTCCTGAGTCCAACCGAGTTCAACAGAGTTCACCCGAGTTCACCCAAGTACAACCGAGTTTAACCGAGTCCTCCCGAATTTGACCAAATCCAACCAAGTACACCCAAATCCAACCGAATTGACCCCCAATCCAATAAAGTCTACCCAAATCCACCCAAATCAGAATATGTTTTACCGAAATTAATCAAGTTTGCCCAGCAACAGGTCAAAATTTAATCCTCCCAGCGACCGCCTAACAACTGACCTCTGATCTACACGAGTCAATCCTTCTAGAAACAGTTAAAAGGTCAATCCGTTCAGCAACAGTATACCAACGGTAAAATAGTATAGCATCATCATATAAAATAGCAACAGTATAACATCAGTATAGCAACATCATTCAAGATAGCAACAGTATAGCAACAACATATTAATAATTGGTCGAACCAGTCATTTAAACGGGATATAAAGTATCCTATGGTCGTTTCCTGGTTCTAAGCTACGTCTCCAACAATTTTTAGCCATATCGGTTAAGCTGCTTGAGTTATATAGAAATGGATTATTTAAAAAACCTAAACATTTAAACGCTTAATGCGGCAACAAATTTATTATGTTCACTTTTTTAAAAGTTTTTATTATTATATACCATTTTAGTTACAGTGGCAGTTAATGGCTATAAGAATGGGACAACGGGTAAAATTATGATATTAAAAAAATATACATTAACTTTCTTTATTCCTTGTCGATATACAGCGTGTCTACTTAAGTTCGCACCATATGGCAAACTTTTTTATTTTTATTTTACGATAATAAATCATTTCTTAAAAAAAGTTTTGCTTGGTCTAAAACCTAAAACGCAATCATAAGATATGATTTGTTTAGAAAGAAAGTACACTTAATTTTTAGAATATGAAAAATTTCTATAAGGAAAAAATGTTTAGGAATAAAAATAACGAGCGTTTCTGTGACTTACAACGTTTAAAGTTTAATTTTCCTTCTTAACGCATAAAAAATAATAAAAACTGTTTTTTTTTGGAACAAGTTTGCAAATTTAAATGTTATTTTTATCCTAAACATCTCCTCTTTATATTTTTTTATAATATAAAAATTAGCGTACTTTTTCTCTTGAGCAAAACTACATAACTTGTAAACTATTGCAAAAACTATTATCTGATGACAGCATTTTAGGTTTTAGAACATGCAGAATATTTTTTAAGGAATACCTTTTTTTTGTAAAATTAATAATAAAGAGTTTTCCATATGGTGTGAACTAATAGACACGCTGTATTACTACCCAGAATATTTGACTTAAACTCTGTAGATATTTGTTAATTAAATTTTATTTCTATCTGATGTTAAGTCCAGTTTTAATTTAAAAATTATACTTTGTATTAAACCTGGTTTTTATTGTGTAGCGTGATCAATTACAACCACGTAATGCAGAGGTTTTCAGTTTCTATGCTTCATTCATTATCCTTAGGTTTGGCCGTGGTGTATACTCAACATAATATTTCCTTCTTTAATATAATTGGAAAAGAGCCGGGTTACACACGTGCAGCACGAATAGATTAAGCTGATTAAATCGTGTTTGTGTTGAACTGACGTATTTAGAGCCTCTAAGCACCTTATGAAGCAGATTCTTTAAAAGATAAGTACACATTCTAAAAGAAAATTAAGAAACTGTGAAAGGTTTAATTAGAAAATATGGATATGAAACCAGTAAATAAATTGCAAAAATAACTTATAAAATTTTTGCTTTAGGTAACCCTATTGCAAATGGATCTGATTAAATTTAAATTTTAAATAAAATAATTAATGTAATGTAATAAGTAAATACATAATTTATTTTATTCTTTTGTAGAAAATTGCAGCAAACTGCTTACAAAAATTAAGTTTTAAAACTGTTTATTGAGACACTCTGTATACGTTAAAATACTTTTAGAACATGTCTATTTTAAATTTTTTATCATATCTTGTTAAATAAAGAAATATTCGACTTCCTTGGATCATTGGGCCACCCCAAAATTTTTGTCAATCAAATGGTTGGAACTGTCAAAACTGTCTGGAGACTGGGGAAATATCTTTATATAGTAACATAAAATTTTACGGCGCGCTTGTGGCGGCTTCGGTTGTATCGGCAAGCGTCGATCACCGGAGTTAAGCAGTGAAATGCGCGCCCATAATTTGGATGGGTGTCCGGCGACAGCGGTGTTTCGGGCAGCGGCACACGGTGTTCTGCTCGGGGATGCGGACCGAGCAACAACCATCAAGTTATGGAATGAATGGTGTGTGAATGAGAAGGAGTAGGGTCAAGGTACCAGTAAGCCTTCAGGCTGCAGTGCACCACCTAGGGGGCGATCGTCGGACCTGGGTGGGATGACCCCGAAAGGGTGAAAAAAAAAAAAAAACATAAAATTTAGCTTTTACAAAATACCGAAGATCTGCCGCCCACGGGCTCTTACTTTATGATATCGTCAGTAGTTAATTTTCCGACTTTTTAAGATACGTAACTTTGTGATATTGCCGACGATAATTTGTTATAAACAATTAAATTCTTTATATGGTTCTAGCTCCTAAACTAAAAGTGATGGACATTTCTTTCAAATAGAATTTGACCCTTGAAAAAAATTACAAAATAACGTTCGGCAAACCTAAATCTGATTCTTGAAACTACAAATATGGCAAAATAAGTTAAAAAATATTGCAAAATTACGTTATTATGGTAATTTCATTCAAAATGAAATACCTTTATAATAGCTTAAGTTAAAGAAGAAATTACAGGCTTTAAAATCAAGTCTGAATTTTGAATTAAATATTATTTAAAACACAGTAATTACAATTAAAAACAAATATTTTTTAATAAAAAGGCATACCTATAATTTATTGAGACCGGTTTTTACCTCCTTAGATTATAGCAAAGCAAGTTACATATTTAAATTGTACGATTCAATACAAAGCATTTGATGATTTATACGTATGTTTAAATAAATTATTTATAAATGTTATTAATCAGTTTTTAAATGCGCGTGTCGTTACGCGCCGAACGGCTAAAACCGTGTAAGTATGAGAGTACTTAAGGCTACGAACAGGGCCGTGCCTACCGAGTGGTGCAAGGTACCAGGGCGCAACGCTGCGGGGGCGGAAAATTTTGAAATAAAGAGCGGAAATTTTGAAAGGAAGGTCGGTATTTAGAAAATAAACTTTTTAAAATTGAAAATAGTTTAATTTTTAAGTGGGGACCTTTTTTTTGCTTTTTAAAAATATAAAGCAATGTAGAATACTATATTAAAGGACTCAGTGTAATATATAGTGAAAGTGGGAACTTTTTTGCTCTTTAAGAATTTTTTTTTTAATTGACCGGAAAATTGAATTTTCCACTCAATTTTTAAGCGGAAAATGCTACTTTACAGGACTAATTTACTTTCCGGTCCCTAGTTTACTTTCCGGTCTCTCATTTACTTTCCGGTCCCTGATATCAAAAAATCCTGTTAGCCATGACAAAAATTGTCAGAGTTCAATTGTTACTATTTGACAGTTCAAGATATTGTACAGTAAAGAAAACATCATTTTGCCAAAATGGAGTCAGACATGGAAAATCCAGATGAAATAATTGAAGCAGCCTTGCCTTATTGTCGTTTAAATATAACACTAAAAATTTACACAGTTTTTTTTCCGGTCAATTAAAAAAATTATGTACGATACTCGACCGGAAATAATTTTTACAGGTCTCCTCAAAACTACAGGACTCACCTACGGCTCGCCCTGTAAATGTTTTTCGTCGACCCGTAAAATACCATTTTCCGGTCTAGTAACGTAAATAGCTATTATACCTCAATTTACTTTTCTTCTAGGGGCGACCAATAACTTTTTGCACTACGGTGCAAATCACCTTAGGAATGGTCCTAATTGTAGCTCGGTTAACAGGTAAAAGTGTGATTTTTTATAAAATTATTTTTTTCCGTGTACTTTTTCCTGGACATACATACACGTAAGTAAAGCTAAATATTTAATTTAAGAATAATTTATTATACAGAAGTTACTATATGTTAGGAGTTCAGTAAGAGACTTTTTATCTTAATAATATTCCAGAAAATAAATACTCCCCAATACTAAATAATTTCCCTAAGGGTTTCCATAGTAATGCAAGGTCTAATTGTGTTTTAAATATACCAGTCGACCGGTTGAAACCGAAGTCAACAGAACCTCGAGCTGAAATCTAGAAGTTTTTTCCCTTGTATAATAAATAACACCCTTGTATAATATAACTATTTCGTGACGGGAAAAAAATTTGACAGTGTATTCCATAAATTATAAAATTCTCGAAAATATGATTTTATTTTTTACTAAAATTATTATATAACTATTTTCTTTAATTAGTCTATTGCATACACATTTTTTTATTTATTTAGTATTTGTATATATATTTAAAAATATTTTTAGGTTGTCGAGCATTTTCTAAATAAGATTGTACTTGTTAGGTTAGAAGCTGCAACTATTAGTTTTTAATAAACATTTATATTTAATAAATATTTAATCGTCACCTAAATATTTATTATTTTTATTTATTGTTTTATTACAGCGTAACTACTTAATTTGCACCATATGGAAAACTTTATGAAAAATATAGGTTTTTATATTTTTTACTTAGTTAGTATACATATAATAAAAAATTGTTCCATATTATGGTACAAACTTAAGTAGACACGCTGTATAGCATAGTTTTGTAAAATGTAAATTTAAATTACCCATCTATTTTTAACTGTTTTCAATGATTAGGATAAGAACTTGTTAATTGTTAACAAGTATATTTTGGCATTCATATTGCAATTAATTTTAGTCGTTCGGTGCGTAACGACAGACATACCTTAAAACTAATTTATTACAATAAAGAATTAAAAATATATTAAAGTATACCTATGATATAACAAATTTTTGGTCTTTGATTATACAATTTAAATATGTAACTTGCTTTGCTATAATATAAACTTTTAGTAGCTAAAAAACGTATTAACAAATTATATGCCTTTTTTATTAAAAAATATCCATATATAATTGAATTAACAATTTTTCCACAATTTGAGCCAAAACAGAGTTACTTTACTTAAAATCAAGCCAAGTTATAAGTGAAAATTTGTCTAAATATATGTGTAATTTGGCAAAGTTTTTGCACTGATTTTTCATATCTCTTGTTCTAGCAATGAAATCAAGGTTTGCCAAACTTCATTTTGTGTATTTTTGTTTAGGGAACAAAAGGAAACTCTTTTAGTTTAGAAGCTAGAGCATTATAAACAATAAAAATGTTCATAACAAATCCCCGTCACTTCTCACGTAAAAGCAAGTTTGAAATTTAAATTCAAAGGGTCAATATACATAGAAATACACTCTAGAACTCGGTGGATCGGCTACAAAACACTCCCAGCCCTAAACTTTAGTAGAAATTTTACCCCAGCGGAATAAACAAATAAGAATCAAGACTTCTAGTTACCAAACATAGGTGTATTAGAATTCAGAAAATTGACATTTTATAACCTAAAATACTGTAATATTGACATTTTTATAACCTAGAATTTCTTTAAATGACATATTTTACATACAGGGTTTGTTTTTGTGTTAGAACTAAGTATACGCTTTATTATAATCCGTTCGACTCTTTGGATTTGTTATATTTTTTTTCCTAGAAAGAGGGAAAACTATAAATATGTAGACGTTTTATATAATATATTAATATTACAGTCAAATAAAATATATTACATAATTTTAATTTTTATTTATAGTTAACAGATACAAAATTATAATTAATAGCTCCCACTTTCCTATTGCATTTAAAAATTTGGCTACATTTTTACAAAACCATTTTTATTTTTCGCATAAACAATGATCGTGTCCCGTTTCCCGTATTCGTGCACTACCTTAATTTAGATTTATCTTGCTAAACACTTCTATAATTGTTTTGACTTAAAAGCCAAATCTTATTTAAATACACTGATTTAATATGTTTTTGCTTTGCTGTGTTATATTCATCCAAAAATAAAATCCTCTTAAAACATACCCTAGACAGCTCCAAAAGAAACATTGGGAAATTCTTCCTGTAATCTACGGTAAAATTTTATGTGTAGTAATATTTTTCTTTTCTTCATGAAGTTTATAATTTTTATTACAAATATGATAAGGCTTTTGAAATTCGGTTTTAGTTTTAGTTGCTGCTACTTTTTGGGTCACATTTTTGTTATGCATTGCATCTAAAGCTTGGGATAGACATGGAATTTTTAAATTATGTTTTGTACCTACTCTTTATAAATTTTTACAGCTTCAGATTTTTTTATCTTTTGGACAATCCACGAAAGGCTGAAAGCCTAAATACTAACATTACTGTGGGTGTCTTAAGCAGAGTAAAGAAGAGTTTGTTAACACGGGACTTTAAAATCCTGAGTTTTGGAGACGGAAAGACCTCGCTGGCAGTAGGTTCACAGTCTAAGAAACTCTTGGGATATTAAAATAACGAACGAAATGGGAAGTTCGGGGCCTGTCAATTGAACAGCCCTTCTTTGGATAATCAAGAATGCTGAGGGTTGTAGGGGATGCCATTCCCCAGACATGAGAACAATATTCCAGAGGGTCGAATTTGGGACACATACAGAAGTGTATAAATTGGAAGGAGAAAATACTTTTGGCTCGGGAAAAGAAATCCATGCTTTTTGAAGCCGCGGTGGGTATAGATACAATGTGTTTATGCGAGTTAAGGTTATTCTCAAATGTGACGCCCACAAGGTTTAATGTGTCCCCGCTCTGCAAAACCTGGCCAATCATAAGCAAAGAATGAGTGTTTGATGATTTTTTCGCGACCAGGAACATGATTGTGTTTTGGATGCATTAAATTGAATGAGATTTTTGGCGCCCCAATCCAATATCAAATTGAGATCCTGTGAAAGATGATAACTGCATCGCCCTGCGTTTGCTTTCCAAGTCGGGTTGAGAGATTGGTTTGGGAACCTGAAACGTGGAGTGAAGGGTACTATCGTCAGCATAACTGTGAATGGGATTGGTTGTGGAAGAAGAAGGTCGTTAATGTGAAGAAGAAACAAAGTTGGTGCTAGTACTGAACCCTGAGGCACTCCAGCATTTATTTCGTGAAAGCTTGAACAGTGGCCATCAATAATGACTGATATACGTCGATTAGAAAGATAACTGAAGAGCCAAGAGCAGAGTTTAGTTGAAAGACCGTAGGAGGGAAGTTTATTAAGAAGTGCGTCATGCCAGACTTAGTCGAAAGCTTTGGATATATCAAGAACAACGATCTGGGACTCACCTAGAAACTCAAGAGACTTGCTTCCAATTGTGTGAAACGAAGAAAAGAAGATCTGCTGTAGATCTCTTGTGACAGAAATCCATATTGCCTGTCATGTAAGATTTTATGTTTTTCTAAATACCTAAGAATTTGCGAGTTAATGGATTTCTTCATTACTTTACAAAACATTGAGAGGGAGTGAAATGGGTCTATAGTTGGATGGAAGAGATTTAGATCCTTTATTGGGAATAGATTCTTTTGAAAAAAAATATTTTGACGTAACCAAGTAAAATTATTTTAAATGTGCCAAGGTACGACAGCACTTTTTTCGATAATTTTTTGTTTTATCTAGTTTGGTTAAGTTGAAAAGAGAAAAGAGTTTCCGCTGAGGTAATATTTCAACTATATTATGTGCGCGTGCCTTTACTTCACTTATAATAAACTACCCTTTATACATATGCCAACGCTAAATTTTACTCCATAAAACAAAACATGTTTTGAAGTCCCTTAAAAATCAAAACAATATTTTTTTTCTTTTTAATAAACTGAACTGAGAAAACCTTCTGTACTATACCAGTTAAGTTAAATACTTTTTAAATTGTTCTTTTAATAAATGGCGATAAATTTAGTATTCAGTTATTCCTTGTAGATTCTTTTTTATAGGTCAAAGGATAATGATCTTTCTTTGATGGAAGAACCCTTATTTCTTTTCTGTGACATCACCAAGACAAATAGCCCAGGTCTTCGGGGTTATTATACTTTACTTCGCTCCCTTTTGGGGACATTATAAACCTTGCCTTGAATTAATTATGGCGTGGGTGAATGCGTATGTCAAATTAAAAATAAATTAACTTTAACATTTTTAAGGACCGCTTTTATCTTTTAATTTATCCAGCTGGGTTTTAACATAAATAAGTATTTAAATAGAAAACGCAAAAAAACTGCCTATTTAAATGTTTTATTTGGATTTAAAAGATTTGGTTTTACAATTAGTACCATTTATTGGTACGTGTAAGCAAAATATTTTACACATTTTTTTTTAAGAAAATTTAATTAAAAATTTTAAAACATATTTTTTTATCTTTTACTATAGAAAGATAAAGTATGATATATATTGTTATATGACAAAATTGATTTATTAGTCTATACACTTATTAACGGCTACTTTTAAATTTTAAATGGCAACACCGGTATATTTTATCTTATTTCGATAGAATATAACATTATGAATGCAATAAAATATCATTTTTTCATAATGTTTGCTGTCAAAAATGTATTTTTAAAATTTTTTATCCAGAGTAGCATAATAAAGCAATAACAGCCATGGAAACAGTAAATTATTCGTCTTTTATTTTTAACGACTTTTAGGGCAAAGTCAAAGTTTATCAAATCTTATTTATTGCCTTAACTAACTTTTTTTAATAAAACGTGGGTGGCTTGTTAGCATATCATAAGAGAGCATTTTATTCCAAATAATTTAATACCATATAGGCAGTATTCCGAATAAGACTTTTTTACAGAACACATAATAACCTCATAATGTCATAAATCGATATTATTACAAGAGTTAGTTTGAAATAATTTTATAACACGCTTTTTGGATATAAATGTTTCCTAAAATACCGCTTGTGGGGTACAAAATTTTTTAAAATAAAATGATATTTTAGAATATGCTAACAAGCCCCCTGGTTCTATAAAAAAAATGAGTTATGACCATAAATAGGATTTTTCAAACTTTGACTTGGCCCTTAGAAGACATAAAAACAAAAACGATTAATTTTATGTTTCCATAGCTATTTGACTAGAAATAAATCGTGTTAGCTTAATCATGGCACTCTGGATTGGAATTTAAAACAAAATACTGTGAACACCTAGTATAAAAAGTATACATTTTACCTAATTTTTTAGGTTACTCTAACAGTAATAAAAGGTCAGTGGGGTATTTTTTCTTCCCAACAATATTGGCTGTGATGCCCACTGAGAACCAACTGAATACCAGTATACTTAGTCTACTTAGAGCTTTAAAAGCGACTAATTACATTAAATAGGTGGACCAAATTTTATTTTAATACCAAATATCTTAGAAATAAAGCAATTCCAAACATATATTTATTGAAACTTTTTTTTATATTCTTCCAAAACACGGGCCTTTGTTTTATACCTTTATTAACAATAAAACGTTAAAATAACGACACAATCTTTAGTTGTCAATGTTTTAAAGTTTACACTACAAAGTCGAATCTATACTAACTACTCCAAGCTTTTTTAATAAAAAATAGACTGATTTTGATATAATATCGAGGGTTTCCTGCCAGAAGGGCGTATCCACATAATTTGTAATTTTCCTTTTATTCGCAAAATTTGACGCTTATAGCAATTAGTTTGACCTGCCGGAATGCCGTATTCCCTGCCTTAATAGTATAGCCAATTATTGTACTCTTTTGTGGCATGTCAACATTTATTACAATTTCGAACTTGCCAGAAGGACCTTTGTTCTTAAATAAAAAAAAAATACAAATTAAATGGTTACACCCTTCTGGCAGGAAACCCTCGATATAGTTTATAGCCTAATTATTTTTTTAGTCAATAAGAATTAGGTTTTATATTTTTATTGTTAAAACATTATAAATTCTAATTTTAATAAAGTTCTTTTAAAGATTATAGATGCCAGAAAAAAATTATAAACTAATATTACAAATTAAATTTACATGTAACGTGATTTTTTTATAACAATTTCTTTTTTTTCAGGTAAGATGGCTACCGGACTATTTACTAATTTACAAAAATTTAAGAAGTAAGTATACCAAAAACATCCATTATATTTTTTAAACCTGTTTAATACGAATTCGACTGTATCACGATTAATCTGAAATACCACGAATCTGAATTATGACAAATCTGGATAACTTTGAATTCAAAACACGACGAATACAGAACAAACGATTTTAAATAGTTTAGGTTCTGGCCCTAGTTTATTTTTGCCTTACGGCATTTGTTACTTACCTACGCAACTGCACAGAGCTGTCGTTTAAAAAAGTAACTTTAAGTTAACACTATATGTTCAAACTGGCCTTAGTTATTGTTAGTGGTATGTGTTACAATCGCGGCGGGCCTACCGGGTAGTGCAAGTGGTGCATGGCACCAGGGCGCAGCGCTGCAGGGGCGGAAAATTGTGGAATAAAGGGCAGAAAGCTAAGAAATGAAGGGCGATAGTAAGGAAGTAAGGCTAAAACGTATAAAATTTCTTTTACCTTTTGTTGCTGCATCACACAATTTGTTTTGATGTGTGAACAAACAAGTTTTTTATTAGTCTTTTTGTGTAAAAATTATTAATAATGATTAGGAAACTTGTCTAGTTCTGGACGCAAGAAGTAAACAAGGGGTTAGTGCTTGTGGCTTTGTGACAATAACTTACCCTGTGCTAGCTTTTAAATTTTGAAAGAACTTTATATTTTAAAATAAAAGATATTTTTTGCGTCAAACTTTACCACTACGAAATCAGTACTCAAAAAGGTAAAAATGTTGCCGTTAATATAGTAAAATATATGCAGTAATAAATTGGGCCCCTTTTTACCGATGATATCCTGAATGCTACGTAATAATAACTGTTTTTGCTGCGAAAAATATTTGCATCTATTCTAGATTTTAATATTAAATTTAAGGATTTTTGTCTCAGAACACAAGAAAAAGAACACAAGAAAAGATCAGGAATATTTTTAAAATTATTTTTAAAAGCTTAGTCCCATACCACGGCGTTTGAGCTGTCTGGATCTGTGAATTCTTTTTATACATATACAAAAATTTATAAAGATCGACTTTAAATGGCCGTTAATTTAATTAAATTGCGGCTTAAAATATCTTAACCTTTAAATCCTACGACAAAAAAAAAGATTAACAACATGTTTTTTGCTTTAGGTGTACACGTATTATTATTAGAATTTAGGGGTAACGTTAATATATCTTTAAATAAATAAAATTTAATTTTAATATTTATGCAGGGTGTTTCCTGATTGCGGTAAAAAAATTTAAAGGCAAATTCCTAAGCGAAATTTAAACAAAAAGTTTTTATAAAGAAAACCAGATTTTTAATAATATCAAAGGCGATTATAGTTAGTGAAACTATAATTGTCTTTGATAATATGTTAAATATGCATTATCCAATTTTAATTAAATCTGGCTGTAGTATCAGTTGAAGTTAAAAGGTAATTTAGTCCTAAACTAATTTTAATAAGTGTGACCACTGGCGGCATGGGACGCATCTTAGTTAATATATATTATAATTATATAATATATATTAGACCTTCGTGGGATCTCAAAAGATAAAAAAATATTATTTTAAAAAAATGTACACCACTGACTTTTTTGCAACTTTTATATTTATTCTGCATGAAACACCAAAAATATATTTTTCTGTTTTTTCATATTTTAACGTAGTTTGCTTGGTTTTCCAGAAATATAAAATTTTCTAAACTGCATAGTCCTGGATCATAAAAAAAAATTAAGGCATTTTTTCTCATATAAAAATTAAGTGTTATAACCTCCTATTACCAATTTAAAACCATTTAAAATTTTTAGATTTTTTCAAAAGGCTAACACTCTGTATCCTAAGAATGAAAAATTAGAGGACCCATGCTTAAATATTTTTTTTTCAGGTGCAATGGTTCAGGAATACGCCATTAAATGTTTTTATCGCAATTTGGAAACACCTGTATATTTAATTAATGGGCGGAATTACACAAGACGTCAATGGATGTTTTTAGATTCGGGCGTTTTCTGTATAATCTATTCTCGCTAGGACTCAACACACTAAATATCGATTGAACCCACTGAGCTGGCACGACATTCGTAGTAAACTTCTCAATAAAATATTGTAATACCAATAATATTTTATAATATGCATGCAATTTATTACATTTTTATTAATAGTGACTAAAAATGTTGCCTTTAGCATGCCGAAAGCAGAGTATATAGAATTTAAAAATAAAAGAAATACATTTCTTTTTGGTATTTTGTGCTTAATTAAAAGTGTTTATTTCAAAACTTTTTAAAAGCTTTCTGAGCAAATCGTTTAAGTTTCTAACTGTGTTTACAGAACTAACAAACAATAACTCTACGAGAATCTGCACGTATTTCGTTGTAAAAGTTAAAAGCACAGCAAATAACTTTTCAACTATAATCGAAACTTCAAAAGAAATAATAATTTTTAAATTGACATGAACATTTGTCACGTTTTATCAGGAAACTTGGATTGTTATATTAAAAATGAACTGGACAAAATATTTGTATTTCTAGGTTTTGAAAATCAAGTATTTGTTTTATTTTTTTGTGTCGAAGTTTATAAATTTTAACATAGACTTAAAGAATTAGGCCAAAATTTAACTAAAAAATTGTGACTAATCTAAAATTACCTCGGTTTAAATATAGAGATAGTAATTATGATATACAGTGTGGGTCAAATTAACGATAACTTCTCATCTGTTTAGCCTACCCTTTTAATTTTACAGGGCTAATAATATACCCTAGTTATCTTAGTTAAATTAAAGGGCCAATTCTCGGAATCTCACAAAATAAGCTGAATATTTGTACAAACCTTTATTTTGGTATAAAAATACTCTCTTAACAACCTCCTATGATATCGTGTAAGGAACTCGAAATATCACAGGTCAAATGTCAAAAAATCAGTTTTTGCGAAAATCGATAATATAGAGGGCGCTGTATGTACGTAAACAATCGTGATTTTTAGTCTAATATGTCATTTTTTTACTTAAGTTTTTGCTAAATATCACGATTGATTGTGTGCTAAGACATGTACATACACTAAAGTACTTTATACACTGCGCCCTCTACTATCAAATCCATTGGTATGACAAAAAAATGCTTATAATTAAATTTGTAAAGATTTTGTGTTCTACAACTTCTATAATAAATATAAATGCAACTAAAAGTAAGAAAACGAGTTATTCGCAAAAAAACTGATTTTTTGACATTTGTCCTGTCATATTTTGAAGTTCCTTATACGAAATCATAGGAGACTTTTAGAAGAGTATTTTTTGTACCAAAATAGTTATGTACTGATTTTCAGCTTATTCCTTAAGATTTGAGGTGTAAGTCTAAGTTAATTGGGCTAATAAGTAGATATGTTTTCTCTAGGTTTGTCAATTTTGGTCAAATAGATTTATTCGGGACCGGACTTTTTCCAAAATGATGCATTTAACCTCGTTGCAAAAAGAAATCTGATTTAGCTTTAATTAAGCTGATACGTTTTTTTTGTTGACAAACTATGGAAAATCATTCAGTAAAAGCGAATCTGTTAACAATTTGAGGATTTAAGAATTATAGTATATATTTGCTAAATAATGCTCCTCCCAAAGCATGCATTTCTCTTGATTTTAAAAGGCACTTTTTTACTGTTCTTTAAAATAAAAAAGTGAGGTTACAATTGTTACTGAGTTGGATGCTGATCAAACTTTAAAGTAAATTAATTAAAAATAAACGTATTAGCCTAATTGTAGATAATTTTTTTGCAACAAGGTTTAATGCACTCATTTTTAAAAAGTCCCGTATAGTCCAGTCCTGTTTAAATCTATTTAACCAAAATTGGCAAACCTAGAGAAAACATATCTACCTATTAGCCTCTTAAAAATGAAAAAGATGGAAGCAAAAGTTATTATTTGTTAAAAAGTGTGCAAGTTTAATTTGGCCCACACTGTATATTGGATTAATCTAAATATTGGTTTTTCTAGTAGAAACAAAAATCCAAATTTTAAAAACAAAATTGAAAAAATAGGTCAATATGCAATGCCCGATTACACGTAAACGGCTTATTTGAAGACAATTTACGAAAAACCTTTTGTTGGAAATTTATTTTTCTTTAACCATTTGTGTTGGTAAAATTTGACAAGTCAACAATTTAAACGTTTCAGACAAAAAAACTGTAAGTCGCGAAGATAAACCTTTTAATACGCTTTTGTCCTTTATTATTGATGTTAAATTTATTTTACTGAGTAAGTGAGACGAACACAAAAGGTAAACCCACTTTATCGGTTTACCCAACACATTTAGTTACAATCGACCCAAAAGGTAAATTTATAAACTCAGCAGAAGATAAACAATGGTAATCTATAATAACCGGTAATTATGGCTATACCAAGAATGTTTGTGTTTTTCTGTTAAGCATCTAATAAAGTTTAAATAGTAGCTGGTTTCAGTCCTCAGTGGCATAGCCAGGGTTTATAGGGGCGAAGGAAGCGACGTCCTTTTGGAGCGAATGTATATACAGGGCGTTACAGAATGTAGTTAATAAATTTTAAGGCAAATTCTACATTGGAAAATAGAAAGAAAACTTTATAGAAACATGGGTCCGAAAATTCACTGTTTTCCAGATACGGAGTGTTAAACTTTAAAAACAAAATCGGATTTCTCTTAATATTTACAATATCTTAAATCTGATTTTGTTAAAATTTAACAGTAGTATTTATAGATGTAAAAGGCCTATAAAGATTAGATGTAAAATACATCTTTAATTCTTCTAAATAATTTTTTTTACTTACTTTTTAAAAAATAAACTAAATTTACCTAATTATATATTCCTGGTCCACCCAAAAAACATGGCAAAGTTTTCTAACTTTGGAAAAATTGGTTAGTTTTAATGCAGAATTTTCTGAAAGTTTGGTATCTTACATTTTCGCCTGTTCTATCGATCTAAAAATATTTTCAGCATTGCACAATGTCACGCTTCTATCGTGCCAGAAACTCATTTTTTTAAATGGAACACCACCTATATTAACAAGTTTTTAAATTCGCCCTTATTATAATACTTTTTGTTACTATTGCCCTATACCTATCTTATCGGTTTCGAGATAAAAAATAATTTGTGTTAAATATGGTCCAAAACATAGGCCCTAATTAAAATTAAGTAATAGTGCTTCACTTCATGAAAAGTTGATGTTTTTGCGGTAGTTTAAACAGACACGATGTATTTAATTTACACCAAGAACTGACTCCATATCAGCACATGCTAAAATTACCATTATTTCCGTTATTCTTAAAACGGGTCAAAGATCATTTTTCCAATGATACCCCCTGTATATTACACAAAAAAATTAAAGATGAAGAAGAACGCTTTAAGATGACATATCATGTCCCTATACCTAAATCATCAAGTTTTCTTAATAAGCCGCTTTTTGTGAAAAATTATTTTTAACGAATTTAATTTTAAGTAACCATGGAAATATCGCTTATGACACTTTGGTGACTTTTATAAGTAACTTATAAACAGTTATTGACAGTCTTTAAAATAATCTTCCAAAATGAAACGTGATAAAAAAAATGGGGTTTTAAGAAAAATTGAACTAAATGTTTTCTGTATTTTTAAGAAGAATAAAATTAGCTTTTTTATTTATGATGACACACTCAATGCTCAGAAGATATCTCAAAATACTAAGGAAGACTGTTACCGTTTTTGTCGATAATTTGTCTTTAGAGGAATATAGAAATTCGTGGTTTCAACTGAACGGATCGCCAGCTCATTGTACCCAGGAAGTTTCCAGGGAACTTTACGAAATGTTTGACGATCGTTGGTTTAGGGCGCTTGGGGCCATAGGATTCGCCACCGAGATCACCCGATTTCACGCAGCTTGACTTTTTTTTGTGTTTTAAAAGAAAGGGTGTACATTACTCCAGTGCCTACTAAAGAAGAACTGCGACGGCGAATAGTGCGGTGTATTGAAGATCTGAATCCCCATCAAATTGAAAAAGCAACCACGAGTCGTGTACAAAAGAACATTTTAAAATGTTTAGAATGTAATGGACATTTTTAGCATTTATTTTAAAAATTTGTTATTTTGTTTACAATTTTGTTATTTTAATTCGTCCTAATTATGTTATTTTCTGTACTTTCACATGTTAATTTAATTATTTTGTAGTCGTACAAACTTCCTCTCGTTCATTGGTCTTAATTCAGGATACATTTGGTTAAATTTTTTGCAACTTCTGGCAATGATTTGATCACACTGTCCGTGTAAAATAAATAATTTCATAAAATTCAAAGTCACCAAACTGTCATAAGCTTGATATTTCCATGGTTACTTAACATTAAATTCTTTAAAAATATTTTTTTACAAAAAGCGGATTTATTAAGAAAACTTGATGATTTAGGTATAGGGACATGATATGTCATCTTAAAGCGTTCTTCTTCATCTTTAATTTTATTGAGTAATATACAGGGGTTTCATTTGAAAAAATGATCTTTTGACTCCTTTTAAGAATAACGGAAATAATAGTAATTTTAGCACGCCCTGTATGATATGGAGTCGATTTGCCGGTGTAAATTAAATACATCGTGTCTGTCTAAACTACCACCAAAACATCAACTTTTCATGAATTGAGAGCACTAATTTACTTAAGTTTAATTAGGGCCATGTTTTGGACCATATTTAACACAAATTATTTTTTATCTCAAAAACCGATAGAGATAGGTATAGGACAATATTAACAAAAAAGTTTTATAATAAAAGGGCGAATATAAAAACTTGTTAATATAGGGGTGTTCCATTTAAAAAAATAAAGTTTCTAGGACTTTTTGATAGAAGCGGCAACGTCGCAATGCTGAAAATATTTTAGATCGATAGAACAGGTAAGAAAATGTAAGATGCCAAATTTTCAGAAAAATTCTGCGTTCCGTTTTCCATAAACGTCTAACCTACCATCGACCGTGAATCACCCTAAGTTGCTATTTATTGGAATCGTAGACTCATACTTTTAATTAACCCATTTTCTGTAAGAAAATGGGTAATATAAGAAAAATCAGGTAACAAGCCTATAAAAACATAAATTTAAATATCTACCTTTTCAAAAAAAATCACCCAATCAGTGTACTTATTTAGCTTTTTAATTAAAATTATTTGCCGTACTTAAATGTTTATATTTACCAATATTGATCGAAACATTAAAATCAAGGTTTTAAAGCGCTTTTTAAAGTAAAGCTGATAAATACACAGTTTATCCAATTATTATTTTTGCTAGTGTTTTAAATTAGAGCTAATCAAAAAGCAATTTATTTAATTTTTTTCTTCTTTTTCTTTTCTCTTTTTTTTACTTGTTCTAGCAAAAATAATGTTGCCATTGGCAGTTTGGTTCCCCAGTTAACACCCTTTATGAATGAGACAAAAAAAAATTATTTATGATAAACCGTAATATCTTTACTGGATAAAAAAAAATATTGATAAAGGAAGGGCGCAGGCTTAATTATTTGAAAAAGGGTTGGTTTTAATACTTAAATACTTTTGGGTGTGAGAAACAAACACACACAGACTGTCCCCAGATGGGGGTTATCAAAAGGACAAACGGACCAGAAATTTCATTTTTTTTTTTTTAAACGACTCCTTGTTTAAAAGACTGTTTTGCTTTGTAAAAAAAATATAATCCTCCAAGAAAAAATGTTGGATTTTATATACACGGTGTCTCTAAAAGGTCTGTATAAAATGCTACCACAAATTCCTTGGACCAAAATATTGTCGACGAGCTAACCCAATTTACCTTAGTCGACAAATTAATCGTTTGCAAGATACAGTGGGTGAAAAAAAGTTTTTATTTATAGAAAACAAAGTAATTTGTCTCATTTTAATTTATTTCTTCTTATGTTACTGAAATTCCTTTATAAACGCAATTTCCTAAATCAAAAAATAAAAAGTAAACTGATTTTTAAATTAGGCTTTTTTTACCTATAAATATTGAAAAGAGAATTGACTTCCTCTCACACTCTGGCATAAAAACCCAATCGTTTCCTGCAAAACACATAGGGAACAACATCACGCTTCCTGCAGTAAAATTTATAGTCGCAATGCTGTCAGCTACATAAAAGCTATGTATAAACTTAAGGGTTTCAATTTTTATCCGAGAAGTAAGAAGATAACAAAAAACGTCACAAAAAATTAGATAAAAATGTGTTATGATTATTATTGTAAAAATGTATGTTTCTTTTACTATATAAATATTTTACTTATTTGAACGAACACTGAAATCTTGGGAGTGTGATGAATATTAAGCACTTTTAGGCGCGACTCATACTAGCGGTACAATCCCGGTCCGTTCTCAGTTCAATCTCGGTCTTGGTATTCTTACGTGCAAAATAAATAAGCCTGTTTATACTATTGATACCGCTCCAGTCTCGGACCGGTTTCATTTCGATACCAATACATTCTTAATAATATTTTAAGCATCAACTTCTGAAAAAGACTTAAGTAGACCTGCACAGTGAGAGAGAAGGAGTGGAAGCCAAACGTGTATTGGACCGGGAATAAAACGACTGCGTATAATTAATATAAACACGACAAGATTAAATCGGACCAAGATCGAACAAAAAAGAACCGGAATTGTACCGCTAGTATGAATCGCGCCTAAAGGTACAAACTATGTATTTTTTTAAGTCACAAAAAAATTAAAGGGCTTGTAGAAAAACAACATCTGACAACATTTAAGGCTCGATTCATACCAGCGGTGCAATCCCTGGTCCGTTCTGAGTTCAATCTCGGTCCGATAAAATAATCTTACGTGCACAAATAAATAAGCCTGTTTATACTATTGATACCGCTCTAGTCTCCGACCGGTTTCATTTCGATACCGATAGATTCTTAATAATATTTTTAAGCATCAACTTCTGAAAAGACTTAAGTAGACCTGCACAGTGAGAGAGAGTGAGTGGAAGCCAGAGCGTGTATTGGACCGGGAGTAAAACTAAGGCGTATAATTAATATAAACACGACAAGATTAAATCAGACCAAGATCGAACTAAAGACGAACCGGAATTGTACCGCTAGTATAAATCGCGCCTAAAAGTACAAACTATGTATTTTTTAAGTCACAAAAAAATTAAAGGGTTTCTAGGAAAACAACATGTAACAACATTTAAGGCTCGATTCATACCAGCGGTGCAATCCTGAGTCCGTTCTCAGTTCAATCTTGGTCCGATAAAATATTCTTACGTTGTAAAATAAATAAGCCGGTTTATACTATTGATACCGCTCCAGTCTCGGACCGGTTTCATTTCGATACCAATACATTCTTAATAATATTTTAAGCATCAACTTCTGAAAAAGACTTAAGTAGACCTGCACAGTGAGAGAGAGCGAGTGGAAGCTAACGTGTATTGGACCGGGAATAAAACGACTGCGTATAATTAATATAAACACGACAAGATTAAATCGGACCAAGATCGAACAAAAAACAAACCGAAATTGTACCGCTAGTATGAATCGCGCCTAAAAGGTACAAACTATGTATTTTTTAAGTCACAAAAAAATTAAAGGGTTTGTAGGAAAACAACATGTAAAAACATTTAAGGCTCGATTCATACCAGCGGATGGCAATCCTGGTCCGTTCTCAGTTCAATCTCGGTCCGATAAAATATTCTCTTACGTGTAAAATAAATAATGCTGTTTGTATTTCATTGATGCGCTGCCCAGTCTCGGACCGGTTTCATTTCGATACCAATACATTCTTGGCAATATTTTAAGCATCAACTTCTGAAAGAGACTTATGAGGTTAAGTAGGCCTGCACAGTGAGAGAGAGAGTAAAGCGGGCTTTACACGTGTAAAGTAGCTAAAGCAGGTTACTAAATCAAGCAGCTAAATTTAGCTACTTGCAGCATGTAAACCACTGGATTTAGTACTTGCGCAAGTAGGCCATTTAGTTAACAATTTAGTCAAGTAAATAGAACACCCCTCTATTTACTTGCGCAAGTAAGCTCCCCACTCTTTTTTCACAGCAACTAAATTCCAAATAAACACGTGTAGACAGACTAGTTTAGCAAAGTGTATTAGGTCGACCGGTTCGTAGGAGTTTACTGGGATTGTTTTGTGTGATTTTTTTTGGAACACGATGACGTCTCGTTGGAGTGAAGAGACAACACTAAAATTCGTACACGAGTATCGTGATAGACCATGTTTATGGGACACAAGGTCTGCGAATTATAAAAATAAACAAGCCCGTGATGCAGCATACAAAGAGATTGAGGAAACTATGGGTATCGAAGGGTTTGGAGCAGGAGAAATCAAAAATAAAATACGGGCCTTCTGATCAACCTATTCACCAGAGAACAGGAAGTATCAAAAACATTTCTATGCAGTCAGGAGGCACGGATTATCTGTTGCCGCCATGTTTAAAAACGAGAACTAAACCAAATTACTAAAATGTGTGTAGACACAACTAAATAGAAATACATAATTTTTAGTTACTTGCTTTAGTAACTTGCTCAAGCTACTTGATACGTGTAAATTCGGCTAAGTGGAAGCCAAACGTGTATTGGACCGGGAATAAAACGACTGCGTATAATTAATATAAACACGACAAGATTAAATCAGACCAAGATCGAACAAAAACGAACCGGAATTGTACCGCTAGTATGAATCGCGCCTAAAGGTACAAACTATGTATTTTTTTAACTCACAAAAAAATTAAAGGGTTTGTAGAAAAACAACATGTGACAACATTTAAGGCTCGATTCATACCAGCGGTGCAATCCTGGTCCATTCTCAGTTCAATCTCGGTCCGATAAAATAATCTTACGTGCAAAATAAATAAGCCTGTTTATACTGTTGATACCGCTCCAGTCTCGGACCGGTTTCATTTCGATACCAGTACATTCCAAAGAAAATTTTAGGCATCACCTTCTGAAAAAGACTAAAGTAGACCTGCACAGTGAGAGAGAGTGAGTGGAAGCCAAACCTGTATCGGACCGGAAATAAAACGAAGGCGTATAGTTAATATAAACACGCAAGATTAAATCGGACCAAGATCGAACTAAAAATGAACCGGAATTGTACTGCTAGTATGAATCACGCCTAAAAGTACAGTCTCGGTCCGGTTTTATTCTGATACGAACACTGTTCGTCCAGCGGGTGTAACTCGATCAAAAGAATATGAAGATAAATATATTGGCTTTAAGATTTTGCCAGTTTTTTCTTATATTTTTTCTGTTCCAATAGTCCTTATTTTACACTATTTTATTTTATTATTTTTAAATGTTTCATTAAGGTAACTGTTTTAATTTTAGTATTGTAAATTTCGTTATATTATTTAATTTAACCGCATGTTACAATATTTCGTTGAAAGAACCAAATGTATTATTAACTAGAGTTACCTATGTATATCTTTCATCTTTAAAATATTTATTTAACGGTGATGTAATATACAGAGTGTATTATTTAAAAATGCCGGTTTACCAATCTTAACTTAACGTTTAACGGCGAATAACTCTGAAAGGAGTGACCTAATCGAAAACTCATAAAAGAACAGCGTTAAATTTTACATCAGAATATACGATGAGTAGAGTTTTGTTTTATTTATTCTTGTCTAAAGAAAAATAAAAGTAAAAATTCCAAATCTCCATGGTATTTAAATGGGAAAACCAACATGATTGGAACATGGTTTAAAGAATTTTAACATTGGAGAATTTTTTTAAAAGTTTAGGGGGCGTTTGCTAAAAAAAATTGATTTGGGAAATAAAGGACACCCTAAAGAAACATAATAGTTTCTTCAGCACAATTACTGTAAAGCTTGTTCTCAGTTCGATCTCGGTCCGATATAATCTTGTCGTATTCATACTAGCGATACGCATTCGGTTTATTCCCGGTCCGATAACTTTGGCTTCCACTCTCTTTCACTGTACAGGTCTGCTTTAGTTTTTTATTTAAAAAATGCCGGTTTATTATTAAATATCCGAGGATGCCCATATTTCTAAAATTATTAAACATTGGATATATCACATGTGATTTTTTTTAAACTCTTTAATAAATCTTTCGAATGGTTATATTATATACTTTATTATATTCAATTTTAAAAAAGTTGACTTTTTGTAATAAATCGAAAATCCAATGTTTCATTGTTTTTCGGTTGGCAGCCCGTTAATCAGCCGAAAAACTACTATACCTTTACTAATTTAACTGACTTTATATCTTTAATATTAAGAAAGTAAGCAATAGTGCCGACTTAAAAGTGATCACTCTATATACTCATTAATATAAATTGCTTAAAAGCGACCCTTATATTATTTTGTTTTTGGTAGCATATGTTATCGGCAAGCGGTATTTTACTATTTAAATAAAGCCTGTTTATTTCAGAAATCGCTGCTACTTTAACACTCTAGTATTGCTTTAAAACAAGTATTTGCGTCCTTAGATAAATCGATTTATTTACAATCTACACACAATGTTGTTTCTCAATGGAAAAATAAAATATGTATCAACTAGTTGCAGTTGAAGCCACCTTTAAAGTGTTAAGAATTTACTTCACCTTATTTGAATATTTTATTTTAGGTAAAAATAATCTTACGCTTTTTACATTGAATTGTTTTGCCCTATTAGTAAAACTGACATAAACGGAGAGGGATTTTTTTGCTATAAAATAATTAATAAAAAACAAAAAGAAACAAATTTTGTTATTTTATTCAAATAAAAGAAAAAATAATAAAAATAATGTGTGAAGCATTATGTTATTTTTTTACTGTATTGTATAGAATGCAACTAAAAATATACCACATGGTGCGTCACCGAGCGGCAAAGGAAATCTTATGTAAATTTAAAGGGTATAAATTATTGACTACCCTGTACATAAGGCAGAAAAAATTAAAGATAACTTTTTAAAGAATCCAATCTAGCAAACCCTTGTGCCAAGTTTTAAAACATTTTAATAAGCGAATCTTAAATTATTTAATTAAATGTAATTACAATATTACCAAATTTTCGGTTCAGGTTAATCTATAAAAAAAAAAATATTTATTGAGTTAATGCATTTTTAAATTATTATTTTGTTGCTGAATAATATTAAATATGTACAATTATAGGTAATTTTAAATTTCTTTACAGCATTAAGAGCTAAGCTAAAGACTAGAGAAAAAATCAAAAATAGTGCATATAGTTGTGGTCCTTAAGTTCATCCAATTCCTTCTAAAATCTAAACAGCTATGTACATTAATTTTATAATAATTAAAAACCATATTATATGAATAAGCTTAAAATTTTTGTAGTAGGTGAAGGTATTGACTGCATATTCTAGGGTTATATAGTACTCGTTAGGAGCATAAAAATGATGTGCCACAAGACCACTTTTTGCATTTAATTATTTTCCAAGTGGCACACAGCAACTATTTTAAAATGTTTATTTATTACCTTTACTTAAAGTATGAAATTTACCCATCAATTATACAGGGTATCCGGAAATTACGCGTCAGGATGTCCGTAGGCAATTTGGCACAAAAATGAATGCAATAAATTTCTATACAGTTTTTCGAAATCTCAAAATTAACGGAGATACAAAATGTAAAAAAAGCATTTTTTTGTTATTTTTTGAAACTTTTTTCTAGTGTACTGATTTTTTCTAAATTTTGCAAACATATTATAAATGATTCGTAGTATTTGCCATATTAATTTAAAGTCAATGCCAAAGAGCCTAAACTGTCCTTAACTTTAGAAATATTACTTAGAACTTTTTAATTTCAATCTTTTTAAAAATTTTAATAAAAAATTAATAAAGAGCTTCAAAACATATTTTAAAAAGGTCCTTTTGTTGCATTCAATTAAACTGAACAGTTTACGAGAAAAACGACTCTAAATATTTACGAACGTTTAATGGGAAATTTCAATTTTTAAAATTAACAAACCCATCCTTGAAAACAAACGCTTTGGTTTACATGGAAATAAGATATTACATTGTATTATAAGTTTTGACAGATAAAGGGTATTAAAAAATAACAGAAATTATTAATATTTTGTTATTATTTGTTAATTTTGAGTTTTCGAAAAATTGTGTAGAAGTTTGTTGCATTTATTTTTCGTGCAGAGTCGCCCACCAAAACGCATAATTTTTAGACACCCTGTATATTCTAGAGTTAAAACTATTTTAATTAATCCGCTCAAAACGTAGGTACAAAAATAATATAAAATTTAAACCTACAACACGTAAAAATCCATAAAATTTATATCAAAATGGATGCTTTTGATAAACGATTTTTAGAAAACTACTTTATAGCACATTTTTTACTAGTTTTATAGTGATATCTCATCAGCTGCTAGAACCTGCTATTATACGTAAAAGACGAAGAGCAATTTTAAACAGAATATATGGAGCGTTATAAACTATGGATTACATTACATAAATCTTCTCGTCCAATGTATTAGATGCATTAAAGTAAGTGCAAAATGGTTTCGTTTACAAGAAATAGGTTTTCGTATGAAAAAGCCTACAATTTAGATGTATATGTTGTATATGTATAACTGTTTAAAATTATTTATTAAAACCAATTTACACTTAAAATACGGTAAGTTAACTTATTACACCTAAAATATATATTTTTTTTAACAGTCGCACCTGGGTCATATTTGTGTACCCGGAAAACCTGGGGCGGGGAATCGGCAGCAGCAGGTCACTAACCAGAACTGACACAAGCTTTTTTCACTTATATGTGGGTATCAGTGTTCTAACCTCAAAATTTTAAAATAATTGTTAATAGTATATTTCCTAACTAGTGCTGAAAGTGCCACTTTCGGAAAAGGTATTTTCTGGCACGTGTTAGGAACGCTATTTTTTCTACGAGTGTGTGGAAAAGTCAAACTAAACAACCATTTGATAATATTTATTTTTACCATTACTGCTTATTACAACACATTGATCGTAAAAACAGTTGGTAGCATTTTGTAAATAAATCGCAGAGGCAAGTTGTTGTGAGTAAGTTGCGTTGAGTTGGAGATTGCCGTTGAGGAGCAATTCAACCGGTCGTCGTTACAGGTAACAGAGTTGCTTGCTATAGAAGACGGTATAATGGGCTTGAGGTGTTTTGCTGTGTTCAAAGGTAGATGAATTTTGGGATAATATTTTGTTTGATAAGTCAGTCTTAAAAATTTGTAGAGCTTTTCTAGGTAGCCTTTTTGCAACAGATGATGACTTCCCAACCCTCCAAGTCTTTGGTGTGCCTTCACCAGAATTAGCTAACATTTTAGCTAAGTAACGGCGAAAGTCTATGTCCCGTGTAAAATTATTCTTCTTAAACTATTCTTCAGTTCTGGGTTTGGAAGACTTAAATAGGCTGCTATTTCAGAGGGCATCTTGACAGAAGAATTTATTCCTTTGCACTGGACAGTACAAGCCAATTTTTAGTAATTAACAAAAATCTTCTGTGTGGTGTTTCGGGCTTTCGTAAACTAAATACTTTTTATACAAAGCTAGATATTTGTCACTTTTCTATCAGTGGATAGGTTAATCCCTATGGTTTTTAAAAATGGCTCTGAGCAATCGTTTTCAAGGTATTTGAATGTAAGGGGTTTAGTGCAACAAAAGTGTCTTTAAAAATAGCGTAACTACAACTGCTCCATGATATAGGAATGATTTATTGTTTTCTTTTATATAATTTCTGGTTGCACTAAAACATTTAAATGCAGAATATTGGAGTCATTCTTACAAAGTATATCTTTTTCGTGTAGAAAGCATAGAAAAGTATACTGGTATACTTAGGATGGTACATATAAAGTCGCGGAGTTGGAGATTGCCGTTGAGGGGCAATTGAACTGGTCGTCGTTACAAGTAACAGAGTTGTTTGCCATAGAAGACGGTATTGGCCTTTGAGTGCGTTTTGCTGTGTTAAAAGGTAGATGAATTTTGGGATAATATTTGTTTGATAAGTCCGTCTTAAAACTTGTAGAGCTTTCTAGGTTGAAAACCGCTAGTAATAACAAACACACTCTTAGGCGGTATCAAACGTGTGTCCTAGTTCATTTAACTATTATTTGGCGGTTTTCAATAGTTTTTATAAGCGAAATCACCGAGAAACGGGTATTTATCGATAAAATAAGCAAAAACCGGTAGTAATAACAAATTAATAATTTTAGGCGGTAGTTTAGCCATTGCCTTTAAAAAATATTTTAAATAAAGTAATATCATAAGATTTTTATATACTTCAGTGACGTCACTTTAGGCCGGTCTAAATCTAAAATACTTTCACTGATGGTCCCCCGAAATTTGTATCGAAATATTACCAGTAAAAGTGGAACTCTAACATACTACAATCTCAAAGGATTTTACCGATGCCGGTTTTCAATGCAAATTTTGCGGGATCCTTTAGCCATAAACTGTCCTTGTTATCGTGGTTAATTTTTAAAAAGGGCATTACTTAGCTAATTTGCACACTTATAGGACATAAAAAGTTTACAGTTTTGCCTTTTTAAAAGTGTATTTTAAAACTACATTATAGCAAATTTTAGATTCAAAGCACGTCTACCTAAATAAAATCCTTGGCATAGAATTTATGTCTCTAATAAATTACAGTTCTGGGAAACTTCTCGACAAACTTTTTAGTTGTTTTTAGCGATACACTCTAAAGTTTTCTAAAGCTTTGGTATTATCTTTACTTCTGTGTAATTTGCTTGTTTTAAAAATATATTTTTAATTTGTAGTCTTTTTAAGTTATTAATTATCAAATATTTGTCGATGGGCAGATTACACCACATTATGCAGGATTATTTTTAAGTCGGTACTTTTTTCTTTAACAATTAACACTGTATAAAATTCAACAAAATAAGAAACTTTTTTCAAATTAAAACACATATGTCCGAAAATGCTTTCTGCTGAGCTACAGATGTAAAGTTTTTCCAAAAAATGCTTTTTTATCATAACTTTTCTACCACGCCAGATATTTGCAAATAATTTAGTAGACTTCATCACTTTGGCGTTTGAACAAGATTTGTATTGATTTTTTCTTTGAAGAAAAAAATAGTACGCCACTGCTTTTTCTTCGAATTAATTTTGTTTTATAAATACTCATTTACTATGGGGTTAATTTGGTTTCTTAATATTTTTTTGTACGACGAATGGTTTTCGTTTAGAAAAGAAAAGCCATTTTGGAAAATCGCTAGAATCTAATATGGTATTTCATTTCTAAATTAGGTTTTTGGCTGTGTAATATAAAAAAACTTTTTAATGACATAAAAATGTAGTTATGAAGGTATTTGACCTACTTCTAATACAAATTAATAAAAAAAAACGATTAAGCATGCAAAACGCTTTGTCAGATTTTAGCAGTGTTGCCATGTATGCAAAACTGTTTGTCATACAAAAAAATATTAAAAAACCAAATGAACCCAAAATAAATTGTTTTTTTTTAAATAATCATGATTCGACCAAAATGCAGTGGCGTACTATTTTGTTCCTTAATAAAATTCGAATCAAATCTTGTTTAAACGCTAGAAGTATTGTTTTTATAACCTTAACGGCAAAAAATTTATTTTAATGATCAAAGAAAGTATCCCAAATTTTGTGCAAATATTTGGAATAGTAGAAAAGTTATGATAAAAACGGCATTTTTTCTTAAAACTTTATCACCCTGTATTTCGGAAAGAAAGTATTATCAGACATAAAATTTTATTTGTTTCTTTAATTTTTCATTTAATAAAGTGTTGAAAATAAGCACCAACTTAAAATAACCCAGTATTAAAAAAATCGTCCTTAAAAATTTAATAAACAGTGCACTTTAATGAAAACAAGCCATCCCGCATGATTCCGGTGTTTGTACAGGGTGTCCGAATTTCGTTGCAGCTACAGGGTATCTTGGTTATTTTAAAAGATAGATACATTTGGTTATTGCATACGTTGCTACTTTTTAATGAAACAAAAAATGACAATTAAACATTTTTCATGACCTTTTTTTTTATATAGACATATAGAGCAAAATTCATTTTATTTCCATACTCGGATCATCGCATTTTAGTTGGCTTATAATTTAGAAGAAAAGTAAAGCTGATAATTAGATACAGTTTTTTGTGGAATACTGTGGTGTCCTTATTTGAAACCTCTGTTTGTTTTTAAATTCTTAAAAATTATTGCAAATGAGAGCTTTGCAAAAATAGATTACACAAAGTAGTTATTTTATATTAGGGCATCTAATGAAGGTTCTTATTAAAAATTGAATTTAAAAGCTATTTAATATACTACATTTTACAAAAGCGTTCTAATGTGCATTAATCAAATGCAAATGTAGATAAAACGCATTTGTGAACGCTCTTAAACCGTTTTAAAAATCGTACTTTGCATAATATTTAAACGGATTTAATATGTGGATAATTCAATTTAAATTCGCAATAAACTCTCGTGTTAACGGCAGGGAATATCGAATTATCTTTCAGTGCTATTAACCAATAAAATTAAAATTGACAGACAGGTAAAAATGTTTTGGCTTATAAGATTATATTTGGGTTCCTTTTGTTACATTTTTTGTATTTTTATATACAATTGTTACATTTAGCACTCAATGTAAAATTTGCCAATGATGGCAATAGTAAACAGAGATTTACCGTCGTGTATAGGCTATTTTTTTGGTAAGTCGCATTCATGGTTAATGCGAATTAGGAATACGTTTAAACTTAGTAATATTCTTTTTAACCAAAGTATAGGTTTAGGCAATTATTTCATAGTAAGTTTACATTTTACAGAAAAATCCAAGATTTAATTTTTTTACCTCACCCAGTACTATTCACTTCTTGGTTCCTGTTTTTTTCACCTATGTTCCATTAAAAACCATTTTTTTTTTGAATCAGCACAACCGATTTTATACTTAAAAAGTGTGTAATACCAGTATATATTTATGATTTTTAGAATAACAATAAAATAGTAAGAATCTGTTACTATAATTATTATTAATTTTAAAATTTAAAAGGGTATCATTATAAGATAAATCGTCCGTTGTATCTCCAGGAATAAACTAACTAAATGTTATAGGAGAAAAAAAAGATCCGGACACCATATGTACTTACAGAAATATTTTAAAACAGGGTTATCACCTTCCTTATCCAACACAAAAAGTTTAAATGGGTACATTCAGAAGGTCCCATCGGCTAAGTTAGCCAACTTAGCATGTTGAGACCGCTGTTAGTCAGGGTTTTTATTTTTTCTGAATACATTGCTAACTTAAAGGTTGATAGCTGGTCAAACGTAAACGTTTAAACATAACATAAATTTGGTTTTTAGGTATATTAAGTATTTATATATTTACAGTAATAATAACTGTTTACCAAACTTTTTAAGCATTTACCAAGTAATTGATGCAAAATATCACTATAGACAATAAAACTGACATATTCACCTACCTAGTACATTATTATTATCAATAGCTTTTAAAAAATCTTCATTGTTTAAGTAGGTTTTTGTCGCAGTTTGTAAAACCAAGAATTTGCTCTACTTGGGGACACAGAGGAATATAAACAAAGGAGTTATCTAAAAATTTTACGAGCATAATTAATAAACTATTGTAATTTTAATAAAAATTTACAAAATATGTAGTGCATTTAAATAATAAATTATCCTTACCTTTTATACTTTGTACCAACACTATTATTTTCTATAATAGCATTTCCATCATAATTTACGATCAAAAAATGGGTATCGGGAATTTGTTTTTATCCATAATAATTGTTTGGATTTAAACGTTTCTACAATGAAAATATTAAAAAATATTATCAAAAGAAATATTTATCGCGATTATAACCAAGCTTTCATTTCAAATATCAAAAATGTCAAACTATTAAAATCCGCTGCTTGAAAAGCAACAGCGGTCATTTTTTACGCTGAGTAAAATACTCAGCAGCTATCGAAAAAGCAGTAATCAGCTTTGCATTCAGAGTGACTTCTAACTAAGCAATCTCAGCCGCTGGGACAACCTGAATGCGCCCAATGAGAAAAGGGGTTAAAAAATACCCTACCTTAAGGGTTTTAAATTCTCCTTTTAAAAAATACATTTATTAAATACACGTTCAGCTAGGTTTAAAGTATGTTAATCAGTAAAGCAACAACACGGTTAGTCATTTTTTCGAATTAGTTACAAAACCTTATTATTTGTCTAATTTCTACCTCATAGTGTTCTACACGCGTTAGAGTGTCCTCTTTCTACACATTGCCTGTTTACATTTTTGTTTGTCCAAGCGTGTATTTTGTTTGCCAAATATTTGAAAAAAAATCAACCTTTTTTAAATTTTGACAGTTTTTTTAAAAATTATATTATATATTTTTCATTATTTGTTCCTTTATTTTACACTATAAATTTTAAAAATGCCGAATTTATTTTAAATTTTAGACAAACCAACCAAAACTATTAAAAGTTAGGTTAGGCAGTTTGCCCCCAAGTTGTTTTGGTTCACTATAGCATCAGCTACTTGCTCTGGCTCAGTTAGCTAAAATTAGATGGTATATATTCTATAGAAAACTTTTTATTATTAATTTTACGATAAAAGTAATTTTTATAAAAAGTTTCGAATGGTCCAAAGCTTTAAAATTAACCATTAGATACCAAATTGTATTAGTCATCTACGAGGTTTGTCCAGAAATGTAATTCTTGCTTTAGGGTATATTACCTGTAGGTCTTCCTTTATCAAAAACTGTTTAAGAAAAAACACATGTTTTTAAATAAAAATTATTACTTTTAAATAGCCACCTTTGTTAATTAAAAAATATATTGATTTTTTTCTGCTATATTGGTAAATATTTTAGTTTGCACGTTAGTGCATTGTAAATTGTTTTTGTATTACCTAATAACAATAACTTTACAATACAACAATATTTATTTAAAATTGTCGTATAAAATTTGTATTTAATAAATGTATTGCACCAATCTTCAAACCTTAATTTTCAACATTATCTCAGAAAAAAAATGTAAATAGGCAGAATTGCATATTTAAAAATAATTTTTAATTCTTAACTTTTTTATAAAAAATTCAAAATCAGCAAATACAGGTACTTTATTCTTAAACAAAAATATTTGTTTTTTGGTCAAACTTTGTAGACTACTAGATATCTAGTGGTTGCCTTTTAGGTTCTAAACCATACAACTATTTATCTAGAATAACTTTTTCGTAAAATAAATTATAAAAAAAGTTTTCCATATAATGCTAACTTACGTAGACACACTGTATATATCGTGTCCAAATTTTTGCTATTCTTAAAAGTATATTGTATTTTTTTCCTTTTTTTTATCTTTGGACAATCAACAAAGGCTTAAAGCCTAAATACTAACGTACCGTGGGTGTCTTAAGGGAAGTAAGAGGGAGACCTTCGCGGGCAGCAGGTTCAGGTTCCACATTCTTGAAACTCAAGGGGTAAAAGAACGAAAAAAGTGAGAAGTTCGGGTTTTGTTCAGTTGAACTATATAAGGATGTAAAAGCGTGGCACCACAAGTTTCTCTGCTGGGTACCGTAAGTGGAGAAATTATATTGGACAATTCCTCAAAGCAGAAGCCATGAAAGTACCTATAAAAAAGCGATAAATCCCCCACAGCCTGACGATGGGCAAGAAAGGGAAGTTTTTCTGTAAGTAAACTCATGCTGTTGACATTTTAAAAACCATCAATATTTTACGATATTGAATTCTTCATTTTTAATGTAAGATTTTATAAAGAGCTAAAATTTGTTAATTTGTTAAAATGTACAGGCAGTTCTTTAAAAAAAAACTACTTGACAATAGCATATTAGGTATTTGTATTTTTACCAATGTTGTAAAAAGTTAGTAGGTTTAAACAAACTTTTTTTATTTTAAGTCTATTTTTGTGTTTTGTATAAATTTCTTTTTTGTATAACTAGAGTTAGAATACCCTGTATGTATTTTTTAAAACCTAAGAAGCAAAAAATGTTTAAGGAAAATTAGAAAATACAAATAAAATTAAGAACTCTGTCATAAAAACCAATATCGCAAGATCCACTGTTTATACCGCGGGGTTTTCTTTAAACCTAGCTTTAGAGATAAAACTTTAAAATAAGTCCCTTAATATAACTTTAAAGATAATTCCAGCAGTTAAATTGTCAGCGGTATATCTTAGACCTGGGATCGTAAAGATAAATATTATAGTGGTTTTGTTGGGTTGCCGTGCACAACTACTGTAAAAGGCGCTTTTATGTGCTCATAAAACTAGCAATTGCTAATACCTGTATGCCCAGTGATTCGACACATATGTTTTTAAAGCATTTTACATGTTTGCACATTGTTGTTGATTGTGGAAGCTACAATTTAATTAGTTTGGTTGATCTTTATAGAAATGTGCCTTCTATGTGTTTTATTATTCTCGCCAAACCTGCTAATTTAGCAAAAAACGCGGATTTTTTTAATAATGAGGCATTCTATAGTGACTGGTAGGACATTCGGCTCTAGCATTTTCCTAATTACAAGCTATAATATTGTTATTGAAACTTATACTATAATAAAATGTATCTTATAATATAAAATAATAGCTAATTAAAAACATCTCTTTGTAATAAACCTCGATTAGTTCCTACGACATCAACAAATCCTTCTCACCTACGGCGGCATACTTAAAGTAAAATTATTGTAGTTCAACCACCCAACTTTTATTTTCTTCTTAATATAGAGTTTATCCTACATACATTTATTATTATAAACAATTAGACTGATTACCTACGTAGAAGCAATATATTTTTTTTTCATTTGTGACTAGTGGAACAAGTACAAAATGTGTACATAAAGTTGTTTATTAAAAACACTTCTTTGTTATATATTTAAAACGTAGAAACATTAATATTTATGTATTTACCCATAAGTTTTTAGAATTAAATAGGAAAAAAGAGTTGAAGCTATTAATACAGGGTGGCCATTTGAAAACAAAGGGAGATAATTTTTGGGACTCTCCAGTTAATATGTGGCCTTTAAGTAAGAGTAATAGTATTTTTATGGAACACCCTGTATATTATTAAAGAATCTAAGGACCATTAAAACCTTTTAAAATGATATATCATGTTCCTATAAAGGTTTTTGAAGGTCCTTCAGGTCTTTGATAATATACAGGGTGTTCGATTTAAAAAAATGACTTTTACCATTTTTAAATCTGAAGGGTAAAACCACGAATTTTAAGCGACCCGGTATAGTTAAAAACAAATTTTTCAATACAAAATCAATGTTAAGGACATTAAGATGCTACATCCAAAATTTTAAGTCTCTACGAATGCAACTTTTTGCCTTAGGGCGTAAAATTGTATTTTACGCCCGGTCGTACTAATAAAATATATGCATACTCATCTTTTAATGAAAATTTTTAAGATCGTTTGAAATAGAGTCATAATGTTTAATACAAAATAGTGAATAATGGTTTTTCGGTTAAAAACGATGCATAAATGTAAAGTTAAAATAAAAGTTTATTAATTTCAAACCTTATATTTAGCTTTTAAAAAACAAAGTCGATGATTGTGGCTTAAAGACGCAAAATCGGATCTCAAATTTTATTACATTATTTTGTAGAATAGAGAAATAAGCAATATTAATATGTTATTTGTTTAAAATATCTTTTTAAATAGGCCAAAAAAATGAACATTGTTTCGCACAACTTAATTTTTCTTGTTGGATAATTCAGGAAAAGGTGCAAATTTTTAAATTTTTAAGACGGAAAATTGTTAGGCATAAAAACAACTTTGCCCCAATTTATACAACCGTGTACCTCATACCATTTTCAAAATCCTAGTGATGCCCCTTAAATTTGTAACACCCTGTATATTTTTAACACATGGAGTGAAGTCTAAAAAGTTTTGGTATCGACACAAGCAAAGATCAGAAAATTTGATATTTTTGTAAACGGATTTTGTGTAATTTTAAACTTTTCGTTTTTTTATAAAATGTGTCTTTACTTTTTTTGTAATTAAAAAAAATATATATAAAAACAATTTAAAAGTAAGAAATACATAAATTCTGGCTTGATACGACAGTAGGAAATTAGTTCAAATTTTACCTCAAAACTTACTTCATAAAGTTTTAAAAGGCACATTTTGAAACACGGAAGTCAGCCAGCTCTAAACTTTACTCCTTGAAAATAAATTTCGTTTGGCATATTTAGTTTAAAAGCAAGTTTCATGTGGTCTTCTTATTGCTATCCTATATGCAACAATTCCAGAAAAATTAAAACTACTTTACACAAAATTTGGTATCTACTTTTATTTTAAAATCTTAGTTAAGTTGTATTTAAATGTTCAATTAACAATTATGTTTAGTTTCGCAATTGGAATTTTAATTTTTGTTTTATCTAAAAAGTCGGACACGGAACCAACACAAAACGTATACCTAATGTTATTGGTCTAAAGAAAAACACAACAAAAATATATTTTAGCATTTGCAAAAAGTAGTTAATTTTTTGCTTAGCCCCCTTCTCTAAAAATCAAAACCTTTCAAGGCAAATCCTCCATTTGTATTTTTTTTTCGTGAATTTGATCAAATTTTTGTAATAAGTAATAAATTTTGTTAAATAATCTATTTTTTTTTTAAAACTATAGCCAGTTGAAGTTTGTTAGCTCTACAATTTTTTCATGCAATCCTTTAGATGCCCCTATTTACAAGAAAACAGTTTTTTTGAAAAATTGGATATATATGTCGATAAAAATTAATCAAACCTAAAAAAATACAAATATGAAATATGCTTTTAAAATTTTTAATTTTTTCTGGGAGGGGGGTAGCCCGAAAATTTACTTTTTTCGCAAATTGCAAAATAAAATTTTACTTATTAAAGTGTTTCTCTTATGGTCAATAGCATCTCGTATATACAGTGACCGGCAAAATGTCGGCAACCTATGGATTTTTTAAATTAAAAACAATTTCATTTTTTTGTTCTGGCGATCCCCTCTGCATGTCCAATAACCTAAAAATTTTATTTGCGAAACTAGCTTTGTTTAACTAAACCTTATTTGTTTAGGTCAAAATAAAACATTTTTTGTTTTTTTTTTTAATTAGAGCAAGTAATTAGGGAAAGAGGATTTCGCCGGTACATCCGGTATTGCAATGGTTTATTTCTTAAAATTCTTTTAATATTATTCCAAACCAAAAACGTTAAAATATTCACAAATGGAAGATTTTATTGATCCCAATCACGTTTTACCCATAACTGAAGACGAGTTTCATATTTTGTGAATAAACTTAAAAATTTTCCCTTAATATACTGATATATTTTAATACCATTGGCATTTATTATTTTATTAGTTCAGCAAGTGAAATAAACAGTTTTATTTTTTTACATTTTAGAAAAATATAGACAATTTTAACCCTAAATCTAACTAGGCAATTTAGCCTTAACTTCTACCTTTAAACCGACGATATACTTAACAACGTTCATTTAAAGTCTTTAATATCCCCGAGTTAGTTAACAAATGCCAATTCTACAGGAAATTAAACATGCCAGGAAACAAGACGCAAAATACAAAAGATAAACGTAAACTTATTTTTTAAGAAAAAAAAATAATACAGAATTTTACTTGCTTTATTATAATACTTTGTTTATTTAATTTTTTTTTAAATATAAATTTAAATAATCTATCTGATTTATAAGTACTTAAAATTACTACATGTCAGGGGAGCGATGGTTTCCGACTTTAAGATGAAATTGTAACTTAGTTAAATATAATAAAGGAACAAATTTTAAGGAATAACCACATTCTTTTTAATAATTTTTTAAAAAATGGTTGTTTTTCATCTTGGACGTTGAATTTACGTCTTAACTAAGAATGATCCCTATACGAATTTACCTTAGAAAAAGCCACAGCCATAAATAAAGATTGACATGTCTAAACTAAGTTTTAAATTGATCTGTGGTAATCCTCGCAAAAAAAAAATTGGGTCCTCATCAATAAATAAATAATGCCAACACTGTATAAACTTTATATGTACGTAAGAAAAATTTGGTTCCCCAAAACATTGTTGAAGCACGGTGCTTGTAAGAAAATTTAAATACAATTTTTATTTACCTTTGATTTTAAAAAGTTCAAAAGAGGTTGTTCTGTGCAAAAATAAAATCGTATAGGTGAGGCAAATAATTAAGAAGAGGTTTTCGCGGTGCAAATAGGTGCAATGGTTTATTCCTAAAAATTTCTTTAATATTTACCAAGCCAAAAACGTTAAAATATTTACAAATGAAAAATTTATTGATCCCAATCACGTTTACTTATACTGACCGAGTTTTTACATTTAGTGCATTACCTTAAAAAAATTCTTAATGTACTAATTTATTTTAATGTCATTGGATTTATTATTTCATTTGTTCAGCAAGTAAAATAAGAGTTCATTTTTTTTACATTTACGAAAATATAGACAATTTTAACCCTAAATCTAACTAAGCAAATACTTAACTTTTACCTTTAAACCGGCCAACACTGTATAAACTTTATATGTACGTAAGAAAAATTTGGTTCCCCAAAACATTGTTGAAGCACGGTGCTTGTAAGAAAATTTAAATACAATTTTTATTTACCTTTGATTTTAAAAGTTCAAAAGAGGTTGTTCTGTGCAAAAAATAAAATCGTATAGGTGACGGTTTTAAAAAATAACATTAAATTATAAATTAAAGAGAAATGAGTAGTATTTGGTTTATTGGTTTTAATGATAATAATAATTAAAAAAAAAACAATACGATAACGTTACATGTAACAATTATTTTAAGACAATTTGAAAATGTATACACTAAATCAAAACAATAATATGCTATTCATAAATGTAAAGACTTTTATACACATGTACTTGTTAAAAGCTTTTTGTAATAATCTTTATGATCTTTGATTTTTGTAGTTATTTAACGTCGTTTCTATTGCCTGTCTAGAGAAATACCCAAGACCTAGTTCATAGTATTCACAAAATTTGACTCTGTGCTTAAAAAATATTATGGATTTTTAAAATTACTAAGATTTCTAAAACAAAATGATTTGTTTTTTAATTTTTAATGATATCGTTGTATTTTAAATCTAGCTTTATTAAAAAGCAAACCTTAATAATAATTCTAAGTTTTCTAAATACTTCGACATAACTGCAGATCTTTAAGGACTTGAATAATTTCAAAATATCTGTGAAATGTAATAGTTTGTTTGCAGTCATTTTCTAAAAATATAGAATATCTTCCTTAATTACACTTTCGTGAATAATTACATTTACATTACATCATGATATTGAAAGGCAATGAATGAAATCTAAATCTCCTATAACAACGAAATCCAATGCAACGTTCTATTGGACTAAATTTATCTTATTTATTTGCTAATAACATATACAGCATGCACTTTGCCCATTGTAGACGAATGTGTTAATGTAAAGCTTGACATTTTATCAAATACTGTGTTAACCGCTTCTATTAAAAGATGCAGTTTTAGTGGAGATATGTAGTACAACATTTTGGTTTTGCAATTGGAAATAATGGCATATGATTGCAGTTTTCGTTCTTTTATTATAGTTTTAAGATGGATGCAGAGGAGCTCCAAAACATTAATTAAAAAATCATGAAGTAAAAAAAATTTTTACATTACATTTATATTTGGAGGCTTCTAATTTGTTCAGGCCCTGGGGCAGTGCCTCCGCCGCAAATTTACAAAACTTATATCAGTTCTGGTTAGTTCAGTCAATACCGTGACTAAACTTGAGTAGTCTTTGTCTGCCAAGTCAGTTACTAAGTCTACCCCATTTCTGTTCAATAATTGACCATATTAGTATTTTGTAACTAAATTTTGGGTGCATTTTCTTTTACATAGGCTATCCTTACACTTCGCTTCGTAACTATTTTTAGGAGAAATCGGCAAAGTAATGTCTTTTACAGTTTTTGGTTTAACTGTATTTGTTTATTTAAAAATGTTTAAAAAAGTTACAGGTAATATTGTGGAAAATGTTTTTACTATTTTAATTTGAGAAGAACAATCAATAGATATTTACAACTAAATTTCAGGGCAAATTATTTAGGAAAAAAATAAGCAGGAAAAATATAAAAATGTTTATTAAAATACTTTTCTTGCAGTACTGATACTTATTGAATAGTAAGGTCAGATAGGTAAAAAAAATATAATTGTTTTAGCAGTATGAATATTAAATTTGTTAAAAATTTAGTTACTTAATTTAAGTTACTTTAAAGACGATCCAACCTAATTAAAAAAAATTTAAATGTAGTAATTAATCTAAATAATAAAATGTTTTATCGAATTCAGGTAACCGAGTATTTGATTTATTACGATGCCATCATACAAGATAAAAAAACCTTTACTTCCATATTTTGAGTCTGGAATCACAAAATCAATCAAAAAATATATATTTAGGTTACGCAGATATAATAATGAGATATTGACACCAGTGATTTTTCGTGTCAAGCAGCACCTCTGTCAGTTTTATTTTTAAAGCTACAAAAAGTAGGGGCATTGCCAATTGCGGTTATGCTTAAAAAAATGTATATAAATTTTAAAAAATGTTAAAAGTGTTACATTTAAATTAAAATGACTGTCGTCTACCACTACAAAAAAAAAAAACCCTTTATATCTATAGTTTTTGCGATACAATAGTACTAAAAGGGTTATACAACAAAACTATTTTTTCCAAAGCCCATAGGTCATGAGATGTTTGACAGGTACGTTACTTTCTTAAAGAATATATTTTAAAAAGCTAAAACAGTTTGTTTCTTACATTATCTTAAATTTAACTTACAAACACTTTACCAATATGATCAATTTTTTGAACCCAAATGGGGTAGACTTGGTAACTGCTTTTGCAAACAAAAGGCTTGTTCCTTCAGCAGCAAGAAAACCGTTTGCAAACTGTCAGAACATGCGCACGAGACAAAATTAAACGGATTTTATCTTCTACGCATGAGCCTGACGGTTTGCAAACTGTTCCTGACTGATGTAGGAACAAACCTAAAGACTACTTGAGTTCAGTCACCGTCCTGACTGAACTGGTATAGGTTTTGTAACTAAAAACTACATTGTTAGTTGGAAATATAACTGCTATTAAATAAAAATTTGACAAATTGCAATATTTCATGGTAATGATTTGCAATGAATGAAATTTAAATCTCCCTATAACAACGAAATCCAATGCAACGTTCTCTCGGTTCTAAATTTATCATATTCATTTGCTGATAACATATACAGTATGCGCTTTGCGTGAACACGAACTGGAATTATACATTCCTAATGGACTTTGGAACGCAAATGGGTCATTTGTATCCATTTTGTATTTGACGAAAACAAAATTAAAGTTTTTTTGTTGTACAGGTTAAACTTTATTAAGCTGCTGACAGCGGAAGAGAAACTAATAATAATAAAATGGTATTTTGTGACTAATGAATTAAAATAATATTTGTTGTATTAAGTTATTCAACTACATTTACAAACGATTATTAAATAGATTTTAACAATTAAGCGTGTGATTTTTAAAGTGGTTTATTTTTTGAAAAAAACACTTAATAGTAGGGGACCCCCCGATGCTAAATGGGGATTTACTCAAGCATCCTAGAGACCTATTAGGTTCCAAAGCTTAGATGATTAAAAGAAAAAAATTGTTGTAATGTATACCTTTTCATCGGTGGGAAAGCGGCTAGATATTTTTAAATACTTAAAAAAAAAAATACTGTTATTATTTTTGTTTGTGGAAATTGTTTGAATCGTTATTATTTAAGTAAGCATTAGTTGTTGTTATTACATAATTGCTAATATAAACTTCTAAGGCTCAATTAAAAAAAAATTGACCCAATATTTCTTGTATGGTCCAGAATTATGTAGTTTAGCGAATTTTATCTTTTTTATGAAAAACAAAGCAAGCGATTTAAAAATATAGGAATATAAAAGTTGTAATTTTAGGTATTTTATTCTAAAAAATATAAAACTTGCAAAAAAGTCAGTGGCGTAAATTTTTTGTTAATTATATTAGCTAAGATGCGTCTTACTCCGCCACTGGTTCCACAAATTAAGATTGGTTAAGCGCTGAATTTACTCCCTTTTTTAATATATACCACATTTAAATTTTATTAATATCAAATAAGGCATAATAAGGATAATATTAAAAACCTAATTTTCTCTTAACACCCTGTATCTTAGAAACAAAGATTAGCATCTAGACCTTGTTACATGTCGTTTTTACTTGGAGTTCTATATATGAAGTGGATTTTTTTAAATAAAATTCAACGTGCCCGAAATAACGGTCAGGTTAGTTTTGGTTGGCAACGCTTTTTTTTATTGGCAGCACCCCTATTAATTTCTCAGTTTTCGCAATTTTGTTGATTATGACGTCATGATGTCATCTGATGTCATCGGCCACGGCATCAAAACGAGTTCTAACGAGGTGCAGACGCTAGTGAAACAAAGCTTTTTTTTATAAACTTGGCTTGGGAATATGCTCTCAGATTTTCTTACCGCAATTCGAAAAGACCCTGCATAGTTTTCAATATCCTTAAACTATTTTCTTCAAAATAAAAATAAATAGCCACGCACGAGAATGTCAAACAGACGTTTTTTTACAACTTTGTAGGCCTTCGCTTTCCTCACGTTACTTTTAAATGGTCAGATATGTGCAAAATACACTGTTTAGTATGTAATTAACTTACCCTTAATTATACCGACGCACTCGAAAATTTTTGAGGGATATATTTTTTTTACGATCTGCCCTGTATACGGGGCTCATATTAGGTGAAGGTACTTAACCGGGTAAAAGGTATTCTCCAGTATATTATTCTGCCGCGCTGTAGTAAACCCCAAAATCTCTTCTTGGGCTCCCTTACCATAAATATGTCTAGATTTATTTTTAGCAGCGGTTTTTTCATAAGAGTTAAATTTATATATATGGGATGGCCCAAAAAAAAAACAACGACGAGCAACTCCATTTTTTTTAAATAAAAACATCTATTTTTTTATATTTTTGAATTTAGGATTAGATTCTATTATTAATCGACTTATTTTTTTATTTTAACTCTTGTTTATTTTCTATTTTAAGCTTTATGGTAAAATTTATTTAATTTAGTTTAAATAGTTATTACGTAATAATTTTTAAATGTCAATAAAAGTGTTTTATTCTATACGGGGTATTTTATTATAGGTAGATGGGTAGCATATCCTAGGAAGTTAAGAGTCGTAGGGAGAAATCTTTTTATAGAATCCGACTACAAAAAAGCTAACAAAAATTTTTATAAGTAAATTAATCCAAGTAAGTAAAAATATATTATATTGTAATATTTGTGGCATTTTGCACCTTTATGATAAATATGTTAATTTTTATTGTAAGGAGTAAAATATGAACTTTAAAAAAGGTAATATACCTATTATTAAATAAAATGCCTATAACTTAAGTCCGCTGCAAAATTTTTAAAACAAAATTTTGTTAAAAAAAAGCATAAAGGAATCTAAATTATTGATCCGTTTTTTTTTTGTTGTTAATTCAATTTTATTTTTTAAAAAGAATTAAAGGATCACGGTTTTTAATTTAAATGATTATAATCTTTAACAAAATTTAAAAAAAAGTTTTTAAGTTTTTTATGCTTTTTTATTGATCAAAGTGTTTAGATTTATGCATAAAAAAATGATAATTTTTTTTTGATATTTTTTGTTATTATATTTAAAAGAAAAAAAAGTAAAGATTATGACCATTTAAAGTTAAAACCCTTTAATTCTTTTTAAAAAATTCAATTAAAAAAATACAAATTAAAACATCTTGATGGTTTGTAAAAGAAACACAAAATACCATATTCGATTTTTTTAAAAATTTATTTAAAATTTTAAAACCCTTTCTAATTGTCCTTGTGCAATCAGCGGGTGATGAGATATTCATGGTTTAAGACAAAAGATCCCTTTTTATGTAAGGTTTGAAATATTAGCAAAATATAGTCGTACTAAAATTTTTATAAAATTAAATTAAAGCTAAATAAACAAGTTTATAAATATAAAAAAAAATCCAAAAAATTTTCAAAAAAAAAATCGTTTTAGTATTTATTAGGATTTTATAATGCACGTTGCTTGAAAATGTTTTTTATTATAAGATTATAAAAATAAACACTTTAAGCTTTAAAATATTTTTTTAATTTTAGTACAACCATTTTTGGGAAAAATATAGCCACTTTAAAAACCTCAAAAGAATTGTATTTTGTTTGTATCCTTTAATTTTTTAGAATGTATTATAAAAATTATTAAAAAATTATCGTAGTGTCCTTTTATACAATATTATCTCTAAAATTATTGCATAAACCAATTACTTTATTAAAAACATCGTTATTTGCTTTTTCCACAAACGCATATGTGCAAAACAATTTCGGTCAACCAAAAATATATATGTTATATTTACTCTAGCTATACAAATTAACATTCGCTAATTCTAGTTGTAAATAAATGTGGTAAAAAGGTATTAATTTCCTACCATTAATGCTATAAATTTCCAAATTAATTTACTTTAGCAACAAATGTATAGGTACTTATTTTATGCATAATAGTGGAAGTAAATTTTGTGCAAAAGTTGCCTTTAATACATGCGCGTTTAAAAATAAATAAATACACAAAAATATCAAACTTTTAAAACCCTGTAAAATAAATTAATTATTGCTACTTTGCAACCTATTACCTTACTAAATTATAAAAAAGTGAAGAGGGTTTTATTGTACTAAAAGGTAAAAAATAATTTGATAGGTCCTAGCTACTAGATCGCACCAATTTTCTCATCAATCTGGGGTATTGATCAGAAAAATAATAAAACCGTTGGGCGTAGCATATCCACAGTAAATATTATAATAAAAATTTTAAGTGCCCAACAATTTAAATATTTGTCTCATCAATACACCATATTAATAAGAATATTGGTGCGATATGGTGGCTAGAAAATACTAAATGAATGGTAACCTTTTAGTACAATAAAACCGTTAAACATTTTTTTTCACAAATTTATTAATAAGTTTTTAATTTTGTTGTTTGTTGATACTTTTCATTCTATTAAGTTTATTTAATGACTTACTATGACTAACCCCAAATAACTAACGATTTTATATTTAATAAGTTGTAGAAAATATGTAATTCGCAATTATGTAGCGGCGGCCATCTTAATTTTTTTTTATAGTGAGCTTCCTACAGCAACCAAGCCCTTTCGTTTAATACCGATATTGAGGTAGCTCTGGAAAAAAAAAATTAGTCATTTTGTAGCAGCGGCAATCTTGGATTTAAATTTTTTTATAGTGAGCTCTATTCAATCAAGCCCTTTTATTTGATACCCATATTGAGGAGGTTGTGAAAAATATGTAATCCGCCATCTTGGATTTTTTTTTATTGTAAGCTCTAATCTACCAATCCAGCCCTTTCATTATATAGGTTATAGTAAACTAATATGTAATACGCCATTTTGTATCAGCCGCCATTTTGTATCGGCCGCCATTTTGAATTTACAATCATAAAGAATGTATTTTATTGTATTGTCATTAAGACTAAGAGTGTGTTCCAAAATTTCAGATCGATCGGTCGTTAGAAAGCGGTCATATTCAAATTACTAAATTTAACCCAATACAAATAATAAATAACAAATAACAAATAATAATTAAACAGGTTAAGTTATGTTAAACCATTTAAAAAGAAAGTCCCTGGTCTTTATTACGCTTCTAAATTTTAAGTTATTGCCAATGTGCAATTATAGAGTTAAGTGAAAATATTATACCCTTTAAAATTGGCCAAGAGAAATACCTTGCCAATCGAAAAATATTGTGATTTTACCAAAAATAAACTTAAGTTGGGCATTATTTTTTGGCTTTTTTAATGCCTATTGTATATTTCTAATGATAATAAACTTAACTTTGGCACAAAATTTACTGCAACTATTAAACATAAAATAGATAAAAAAATGTTTTTTATTTATACAATAAGGTTAGTATACTTTCTTGGGTCTTGACCCCTATTTCTTCACCAACACCTTTTTTCTAACGCCAGTTATTAAAAAGAAAAATGTATTTAAATGTTTTCAAATTCGAGAATCAATTTTAAAAAGTATTATTACATCGACACCTAAAGAAAGCAAAAGTGTTGGCATTTGGACATAATTTGTGGTTCTAAAATAATAACATTTCTATTTAAGGCTTTGTTCAGTTTTTTTTGAAATAGGAACACATTCTCTGAAGTTGTTTATTTTTTTTTATAACCAGTATATCGTTGGATTTTTAACACAACTAACCATTGCAAATTTGGTTTGGGACTCAGCTTCAACTTTTGTGTAAAATAATATTTAAAAATTACAAATAAAAAAGTATTCAGTTTTCTACACATTTAATAAACCTTACTGTATACTGGCTGTTTCCTAAAAACATTTTTATATTTAGGTACTTATTTAAAAAAAAATCCTATTGACATATGTCTTAAATGTCCTAATTTTTGAAACACAAAGTGTTACCATTTCCAAAAAGTTTAATTTTCTAAATATCTTAACTATCCTTTATCCAATTTCTTTGGTAACTTTTTCTTTTAAAAATTTGGTTTTAGGTTTTATACTTTTTTATTAGCAATTATGTAACAAAAATACTAAATACTTATTTAAATATTGTTTATATTCGAGATAACAGTTTTAAATAAGTACTTTCGAAAATTTTTGGTTTTTAATTTTAACACCCTGTATCTTAAAAGTTAAGACGTTTAGGGCATATGTCCATGTAAAGTTTTTTTCTTCAAATGAGTCCAAGAATAAGCCCCTTAAATATTGGCATGTATATAAGGAACACCCAGTATTTAATTTAAACAGCAACGAATTTTAATGGGTAAATTTTTAATATAATTTAACAATACAATTCAACAAGAATTATACTAATTTATTTAAAGGTGGCCAACGGGACACTACTAGAAACACTTTTGTATTTATTTACTGTAAAAGTATCTACAGCTTTCGCCATTTACAGACACTAAACTATTCTTAATGTCAATACAAAATTTAAAAGTTAAAAATATTTACATGTAACTAATGTACAACCAAACTAGTTTAAGAATACATCTCTACATTACATTACCAATACATCTCTATACTACACTTATACAATAAAAACATTATTTAAAAATAGAAATAAATAGAAATAAAGAGAAACTAGACCATTGTTGGTGTTCGAAAGAGCCTGTTATCCACCACTTTTATAAATTGATTTTAAAGTGGTGGTATCAACGATCTAAATCGCTAACATATATATTGTATAAGGCACACATGCAGTATATTGGGAACTTTTTGTAAGTATTAATTCTTGGAGAGAAAAGTCTTTTTTGTCTGGTATTGCTGTATTTAATGGAGAATGGAAGTTTAGCTAATATTTCGGCCGACTCAGTTATTAGTTAGTAATTTAAACAGATAGGTCAGGCATACCTTTATTCGCCTGTTTTCAAGTGACAGTCTATTAAAAAGACCTAATAAGGCAAAATGTTTGTACCCTTTAGGATAAAAACCAAATTAAAAAAAGGTACTTCAAAAATTTCTCGTTGGACTCTTTCAATTGATTTTCCTATTTCATAATGCGGTGACCAAATAATGCTTCCATATTCTACCTTTGGCAGAACCAAACTGTCAGAATAATCTAAGACAGACATCAATACTAAAACACTTTGTGGATTTGACAATGAACCCCATTATCCTGTGAGCATCTGTTATTCACGCAGTAATGTGGATACACTTAAAGAGTTATCAAATATGACTCCTAAATCTTTTGAGATAATGTCCGGGACAATACCGTATCACATATATTATAATTAAAATGAATTATGTTCTTATTTAAAGTAAAAGTCATTTTAGAACATTTTTTCAGATTAAAACTAATGCCATTGGTATTACTCTATTTAAAAACATTATCCAAATCATGTTGCAAAGACAAACATTCACTATCACTACAAATTTCAAGAAATCATTTAAAATCGTCCACAAACAACAATTTTTAAGAATGTTTAACAACATTATATATACCATTAATAGCTACAATAAACAAAAGAAACCCAAGGTTCGATCCTTGTGGGACTCTCGATGGACATTTTTTTAAAATAATAGTACCAAGCAGAAGCTTTTAATTAGTTTTGATTTTAATGAAATATTGCTCTACGATTTTTCCCTTATAAGAGCCATTGTTACGTACGTTATATACGTACCTAATAATTGTAAAGTAATTCTCTGGCTACTAACCGGCAATCAAGGCTTACTGGGAGTTGGGAAGTAGGTAAGTAAACAAACATTACCAAAATTACATATATTTTATTGATAATATTTTAAACTACATGTTATGAAAATTTGTATTACCTTATAGTTTTCAAGTGATGTCCCTTACGTTGCCGACATTCTTAATCCGAAGTTGAATATTTTTAAAAGTTTGACGACAGATTGCTCGCGAAATGGTGTTTATTGACAATTTTGGTTAGTCTCGACAATCCCTGACAGAAACATTTACGTCCTATTTATTCACCGAAGCTTTTTGTGTGGACTGAAATATCAGAAAGTGGCATTACTGGTCCATATATTTTTGAAAATAAAAGAGGAGTTACGATGAGAGCTGATAACTATTATAAGACGTTACAGGTATTTTTAGTCCCAGCTCTTCAACAATTTGAGGGACATAAGGCCAAAGTATCCATAGATTTGTTTTAAAAATATTTTTTCCTGGAAGACTTATCTCATGAAGGGGTGATATTCAGTGGCCCCCTCGGAGCCCGGATTTGACTCCATGATTATTTTCTGTTTGGTTACCTTAAATCAAGAGTCTATAAAAATAATCCAAAATAAGCGCCCTTTCGCGAGCAACTTGTCGCCAAGTTTTTAAAAATATGAAGTTCTGGATTAGGAATGTGAGGGACGTCACTTAAAAAATGTAATTTTTAGGACAAAAATTTTCAATATTTGTAGTTTAAAATGATATCAATAAACTATATATGTTTTGTAATGTTTGTTTTATTGGATATTGAAACTGCTCATACAGTTATGACCCACCTTGTACAAGAGACTTTTGCTTTTCGTGTTGTTTACCATGGACACCGGTATAGTTATTTTGATAAATTCTATGAGGCAGGCAAAACTAGCCAGTAATGATGCCCTAGGTAAATGATTTGAAAAGCAAAAGGTAATTGTCGAATAAAAGAAGATTTTGCTTATATTATTATGACATTGGGCAGTTATTTTTAAATGTTTACTTATTATTAAAAAAATATAATATTTAACTGAGTATTATTAATTATCACATCTGTCTATTACTTCCGGTAAGTGTCGTTTTTTTAAGTTTAAATGAAACACCATATACATTTTTTTAAAATCTTAAGTCTACAGGTTACTTTTAAGGCCTATAATATGTTTAGTACCTATCTTTTTGGTTTAGAGACCATACAGCACTCAGTTATATGAAAAAAAACAAACATTTTATTTGTTAGGTTTTTTTTTAGCTAAAGTAGACACGTACTATTTGGCTTGAAAAAAAAAAGAAAAGTACAACTTTTTTTCGGTCTTTTTTTTAATAGGTTAAATTTAAATTTAAATAGTTTTTATCTTTAGTACAAAAATGGAATATTGAATTTGACCTGATTTTTTATACATCTATAAAAATAGTCTGTATATAAATAGAATTTAAATTTTATTGTAGAACGTACCTTTTATAAAGAAAATATTATCTCGATTTCAGTCGAATGCAAGCCTTTACGAAATGGTTGTTTTATCCTGCTTTTGGAAAAACAAATAATCAGAGTCTTTATTTAAATATTTCATGTTTTAAACAGAGCAGCATTTTTATCAATATTCTTTGTTTAAACAAATAAAAAATATAATAAATCTTTTCTTTATGCAAAAAAACCAGTTTTAACAAAGTTTTGATTTAACTGGTTAACATTATAGTCGACCTACAATATATTAAATTTAAGGAAAACTGCACTTTACTGCAGTATACATTAACCGCCAAAAATGTTAAACTATATGAAAAACTTTATAATTTTAAATTTCTCAATTCTTTTTATTCTTGATAAAAATCTTTGCTACAACGAAAAGCAGTGATCAAAATTTAAATATATCTAAGCGTATACGAAATAGGTACAAATTACAAAGCGCCAATTAATATTACATAAGTAAAAATCACCTTTATTTATAAACTTAGATAAAAATAATGTTTGGCAATCCTGTTTAAAATTAAAAGTTATGTCAAATTTTAAAAGCAGATCTTTGTATTTAAAAAAACACCTTTTCAACTAACCTCGTATAGAGATTCAATTAAACTAGATAAACCTATTCCTTGTTGCCCTTATTTAAAAAAAAAAAAAAAAAAAAAAAAAAACATTAAAAGCTTTGTTATTCCCAAAGTACTTTTTGATCACTTAAAAAGAAAAGTTTTTGCTTTTGTTTTGGTTCAATAAGGCTAAAATTTATAAGCCCCGTTAGTAAAATGTTTCACTTCCTCTTTGTCTTATAAAATACGTTTTAACTCTAAAAGAAATATACATTTATTTTCTTTTTACAATGTTTAGCAATAAAACTTTATTGGGATTATGGTCCTAAGGAAAAAGTTTATATATTTTTTTTTAAATCTCAAACACAATACGAAGAATATAGAAATAAATATTGAAATCTATAAAGAAAAGGCATTTTTCAAGACAGAAACAATGTAGAACTTTGATTTAAACTGGCTTTTAAATTTTATTTAACCAAAAATAATACTTTTAATTTACTTTTGTTTTTAAAGTGACCTAAATGTAATTAAATAATTTTAAAGTAATATGTATATACAGTGTGTCCGCCTTAGTTATTATTTATAAAAAGTTCTGCAGAGTCTAAAACTTAAAAAGCAATCATAAGATATTCATTTTCTTTAGTGGTATACGAGAGTATCTCATAAAACATAAATTTTGTTCAGGAGGAATGTACTCTTATTTCTGAAAATATCAAAAAATTTATTATAAGTGAAAAAAATGTTTAAAATTAAAAATAACTTTTAAATATGCAAGCTAATTCATTTTTAAGACAAAAAGTATTTTTTTAAATCTCTTATAATGAAACGATAAACATTGTTAATTTGCACATTTGTAAATACTTATTTCGAAATGTAATATCTAAAGAAAGCTTAAAACTGTCAAATGGGTGAAAAGTCGCAGAAGCGCTCGTTATCGCATAAAAATTAAAGAAAAACCTATTTATTGTAAATAAACGAGCTTTCATAAATATGTAGAAGTTATTTTTAATTCTAAAATTTTTTTCTTAATAATAATTTTCGATATTTTCAAAAGTAAAGGTACTTTTCTCTTGAACGAAATTCATATTTTTTAAGATACCTCGTATACTACTAAAAAAAATGATTATCTAATTATTGCATTTTAGGTTTTAGACCATGCAAAACTTTTTTAAAGAATATTTTTTTTCGTTATATTATTATTAAACAAGGTATTCATAAGTAGAGAACTTAGGCGGACACACTGTATATTTAGTACAGGAAATGAAGCTCTAAAAATGGTAAAACTTGGCAATTCTTTGGTCCTGCATGGATTGACTTAAAATTTTAACAGGAGGTAGGGAATAGCCGAAGGATCAAAACCTATATTAAACCGAGGGGCGCAAAAACTCTGGAGGTGGATCCCACCCCCGCCCTAGGGGGTAATTCTTTTTATTACATTTTAACCACAAAAGTCAATCCTAAAGCAATCTTTGCAAAAATGTTCTATACATTTTTTTTATAACAATAATATTTTTCAAGTTATCTGTGATTGAAAGTAACAATTTTTCTGCAAAAAATCGACGGTTTATAGGTTTTTCCTGAATAACTCGGACAAGTATGCATTTAATTAAAAGACTGTATGGAGCTAAATTGTAAGTTTTAAAAAGGCAAATAACATTATTTAAATATTATTTTGCTACGACCCAACACAAACTGTGATACGGAGTGTTAATTGTTACCGTTTTATTTGTCAAATGGAAAATTTAATAGATTCAAAGTCAAATGTGCCATTATTTAAGAAAACTTTATTTTTAGCTTTTTTTTAAGAACATATTTAGTCTTTTCTTAAAAAAAATTAGTCTTTAGCATAAAAATTGAATGAGTTATGATAAAAATAAGGTCAGTAACTAATTTTTTCTACAAAAAATCAATAAAGACTACCTGCTTACTACCTCCCTAATTAAAACTGACCTTTAATATTTTACGATCCTCCTAATACATGTACTAGTAATACGTTCAAAAGTTTTATCAATTTATAATGCCTAATTTCGAAAATATTATGTAGATTGTTTTTTTTTACGTATCCCCTTTATTATTAATAATAGAAAGTTTTTTATAAAAGTTTTTGTAGGGTTCTTAGAGCTACAAGGCTCTTTGGGTAAATTTTTTAAGATTCCCTGGTTTTTAAATGGGGTGAGTATAAAGGGTGGTGCTCGTTCGTAAATAGAGAGTTTTAAAGGACTACATCTCGCCAAATATTTGCTGTACAGAAAACCTACGCACCGAAAAATTTGTAGTCATTAAAAACCTGCAATTTAAAACGCCATATTTTTTTTCTCCGGTATTTTCGGAGTTATTTAGAAAAAAATGGGTGAAAGATATGCAATTGTAAATAATCGTTTTTCACTTTAAGCTTAAGATTTCTATAATTAGGCATTTAAAATTGGTCACACTTTTTGTATGTATTATTTATACTTGTATAAAGAGAAATGTAAAAGGGTAAACGTCAATTTTAATTAAAGGGTAGTTAGGAACTTGTCTTAATTGATTTTTTTGTAAAAAATAATAATTAAAAAAAAAAAGAAAGGCATTTTTAAGTTACTTAAAAAAGATACTATCAGTTTTCTTGTAAATATGCAACAATTTTTCGTTATTTTACTTTAAATCTATCAAATTTTACATTTACGGAAAAAAGCGAACCATTAACACGCCGTATCTTTGTTCGTATTGGTCGTATAAAAATTGCATCAAAACTATTTTTTTATCTTTTTAAAACCTACAATTTTGCTTTTCACCGTTTTTTTATTAAAACCAATAAGTTTCGATTTATTTGCGAAAACCCCAGTAAAACCTTTTTTTTTTGTCGAAAAATTTTTACTTTCAATCGCGAATAAAGAGAGTATAAAAACATAGCGAACTTTTTTGCTTAAAATCACTTTTTGAATAGATTTATGTTGTAAAAATGTAATAAAACATTTTCACCCCCTAGGGGTTGGCAACCACCCCCAGAGTTTTGGCGCCCTTTGGTTCGATATAGGTTTTGTACCTTGGGCTATTTCATATCTTGTGTTAAAATTTCAAGTCGACCCATGCAGGACCAAAAAATTGCCAGGTGAAATGCTTTATTTCCTGTACTAATTATTTTTAATTCATGGGCGAAAAAGTATTTTCGAGTCAGGTTTCTACTACCCTTTTTTAAAATTATTATTATTAATAAAGATGGGTCAACATTTTTTTAAGGGTTACCGACAATATATTTATTTTTGTAAAAAAATAGAGCTAAGTTTCTTTTTGTCATATTCGTTAATTTGTACCTAGCTCGTATACGTTATAATTTATTTAAATATTGTTATTGTTTTGTGAGTTTTGGGGCATGCAGAGATTTTTATTGGGAATAATTTTTTCGAGAAAACAA
>JACEGR010004968.1:0-79709 GCA_014170235.1 Listronotus bonariensis
TTCGGAAACCTTCGAAAGTGATGAAAGAACTTGGAAAAATTAAGGTAAATTATTTAAATAAATTAACAAACTAAATTAAATGATCCTAACTCTCTAAAATTCTATAACCTAAACACATTTTTTGAAAGTCTGTAACATTATATAACCTTGATTTAACACTTTAGCTAAAGTGCTAAGAGATAAGTTTCAAAACTTTAAATTATACATGAATACTAATGTAACCAACCCCAACAGTCAAAACACATGTTCTGTGCTGTGTCCAAATGATTTAAAAAAGCGCCAAAAAATAAAACTGAAACAGATAGTTATCTTCTATGTAGGGCATCAATCTTTTATAAGTCATTAACTTCCAAACAAACAATGGACCCATAAACGTTATCCATCATCGGTAATTATGGTAAAGAGTGTTAAATTCTTTGTTGTAAAACATTCGGTGAGAAAAAGTGGACCGAACGAGTCGACAGTTTTAATTAACCCGTAAATTTCTTTTTTAAAGTCAGGTGTCATTGCGCTTTTTGGGTTTTATTATTTGTATTGGTGAGACCAGGCAATTAGGAAATATTTAAAAACATTTTTTTTAACGACGGGTAAAAAATATGCTGTTTTTTATCTTTTAACATAAAGATAAATATCCTATTTTAGTACACTACCAAGTGTTAAAAATAGTATTTTTTTTTAACAGTTCGCCCCTTTTTAACCGACTTCAAAAACTAGAAGGTTCTCAATTCGCCGCGTTTTTTTTTTGTGTATGTTATGCGATTATACGGCGTTTGTGGAGCGATTTTAAAAATTATGTTTTTATTTATTTAAAATAGTGCACTCCCCAGCGGTCCTATACAAAAACTAAGTCAGGATCGCAAGAGGGAAAGGTACATGACCCGTTGTTTTCTCTCTGCCGTACTTTGTTCGTTGTTTAATTTATTATTTTTAACATTTTAGTAAGTTTTATTAATTTTTTTAAAGTCGGTTTATTTAAAAAAGTTTTTATTACAAGCTTTTATTTAACTTGCAATGTATATATGCATGTATGTACAGGTGGAATCTTGCAACCCAATTTTGAACCATATATTATGTTTAATTGATTAAGCTGAAATTTTGTGCACACGTCTAGTTTGGATGACAATGCATGTTTAGCTATTTATTGTCAATCACCTAAGATGACAGACCAGTTACTTTTAATGCACTTCCACAATATGGATATCTAATAAAAAGGCTTGCTGGGAGTAGCTCGAAAAATAAAGTGAACGTCACTCTTAATCCAGTATGGCGGACTTTTAAAGATGGCGGATTAATAATTTTTAAAGTACTTTCACAAAATGGGTATCAAATGAAAGGGCTTGCAGAGAGTAATTCGAAAAATATAAAGTAAGGTCACCCAAGTCCAATATGGTGGACTAGTTATTTTTGATGCACTTCGACAGTATGAATATCAAATAAAAAGGCTTGCTAAGAGTAACTCGAAAATTAATTTGATGTCATTTTAAATGCAGCAATGCCGAACACCTTAGATGATGGACTAGTTATTTTAATGCACTTTTACAGTGCTGCTAAAAGTAATTTAAAATATAAAGTGATCATGATCACTCTAAATTCAATATGGCAAAACAATTTTTTAATACTTTTCTACAATATGGGTATTTTGATAAAAATATATTGCGATTTATATTTCGTTGCTGGAATACGTCTGAATTTTTGGTGGACTAAAGTTGGATACAAATGCCTATTCGTATTAGAGCTACACTGTTCCAAAATATCCTACGGCATTGTAATAATAATGCCTTCTATGAGATAAGCGGACTTAGAAACATCTTCAGTGACAGCTAAAAAATAAAAGATAATTTTAAAGTAAACAAACTTTTTAAAAGGCAAGTTTTTATTAAAATGTACTAAACAGAAAAAAATTCTTTAAAACTTTTAATAGCAACCTATAACCACTTAACACAAATTATATGATCTAAAAGCTTGTCGCGAGATTTACCTGAAACTAAGTAAATACGAGTCCTTACATCTTGCGACAAGCTTTTATATTAGGTATTAAATTTGAGTAATAAGGTATATGTTGCAATTAAAAGTTAAAATAAGTTTTTTTCCTTTTGGTATATTTTATTAAAAGCTTGTTTAAAAAAAAAAGTTTTTACTTTAAAATAATTCAACGGTTTTATTTAGCTTGTCCCGTTAATTTGTTTGTAGTTTGTTTGGGTCAAATTTAGTTATTGGAATTTTCCCCCTTCCTGACCACAGATTGATCTGATATTTCGTACACATTTTTATTTTTGATGACAACACAATATAGTACATTTTTTATCATTGGTTACCCCGATGGCTGTCGATACAAAATGGCGAATTACATGTTACTTCACAGCAACCTTAACACTTTGACTCCCGCCGTGCAATATATCGCACATCATTATTCTACCCTAAGAGACCGCGTGCAATATATTGCACGGTCAATCTAATGTATTTTAACGTTATCAAAAGATCGTTTGGTCTGCTTGGAGATTTTGGTTTATTCGTTTTGGGCTAAAGAAACAACTCAAATTTATTTTTTGGATCTGACTAATGGTTGAAGGCATATTATGTAGATGGCGCCAGGGTGTATTTAAACATTTGGCCAGCTATAAGAAGAAGAGGGAATGCATCATTTGGAGTGATCCACGCGTTTAGACTTGTATTTTAGTAAGCTAGTAGGTTTTGGCTGTGTTTTTTTGTGGGTGCTATGAATGGTGATAGTAAACCTGAGGCGAGGAAAGCACAATGATAGAAATACTTTTAGTATATAATACGAGTTTATGGGTCCTATTTGATATTATGCTCTTTGCAGTTTGGTTACCAGCACCCGTATTATGTAACTCTATAGAGAAGAAATTTGCCCATGTTTTTTTCTTAATATTTTAAACAAAAAACACATAACATTTCTCTAAATTAAAGCCTATTGATTATTTTCAAATGCCTTAGTTATCTTTATGTGGTTTCTAGTAAAGTTTCGTCCGTGAATAGGCGGGAGTCAAAGTGTTAATATGGGAATCAAATGAAAGGACTTAATTGGTAAAATAGAGTTTTCTATAAAAAAATTAAAATCCAAGATGACCGTCTCCATAAAATGGCTTATTACATATTTCTTAATAAAGAAGGATGTTGCCATTAATTTTGCCATGGGCTTTCACTGTCTACAAAATTCAAGGTAGTACAGTGGAACTTGCAGTTGAATATCTAGGCTCAAAATTGTTTAAGGAAGGACAAGCTTACCAAGTCTGAGTTGAGTGAAGTTTTTGGAAGAATCGTGTATATAAGAGTTAGATTGCAACAAATTTTAAGGTAATAAATAATGTAAATAATAGTGAGGCTATAAATGGAACAATGAACTAAGAAGTATTAACTAACAACAAAACTAAAAACTTGAAAATAATTTATGTAAAAAAATATATTACAATAAAAATAATGTGGGTTATGTACTAAAAGCTAGAAAATACCTCGGTTAGTCCTAGCTACCAGATTGCACCAATCTTTTCATCAATCTGGGGTATTAATTAATCAAACAAATAATACAATCGTTAAGCACTAGGTGAGTCCCAGTTCGTTGCTCTTGATATATCCAAAGCTTTTGACCAGGTCTGGCATGCCGCACTTCTTAATAAACTTCCCTCCTATGGTCTTTCAACTAAACTCTTTACTTGGCTCTCTAGTTATCTATCTGATCGACGTATATCAGTTATTGTGGACGGCCATTCTTCAAGCTTTCACCAAGTAAATGCTCGAGTCCCTCAGGGCTCAGTTCTGGCACCAACATTGTTTCTTCTTCACATCAACGACCTTCTCTCGTCCACAACTAATTCCATTCATAGTTTCGCCGACGATAGTACCCTTCACTCCAGTTTTCAGGTTCCTAAACCCATCACTAAACCTGACTTGGAAAACAAACGCAGAGCAATGCAGATATCTCTTTCGCAGGATCTTAATTTAATATTGGATTGGGGCGCCAAAAATCTCATCCATTTTTATGCATCCAAAACACAATCATGTTCCTTGTCGCGAAAAGAGTCATCAAATACTCATCTTCTACTTATGAGCGGCCAAGAGCAAAGACACCTTCAATCTTGTGGGCGTCACATTTGAAAGTAACCTTAACTGGCATAAACACATTGTATCTATAGCTACGGCAGCTTCAAAAAGCTTGGATTTCTCTTTCGAGCCAAAAAGTATTTTTCCGCTTCTAATTTATACACTTTATATGTGTCCCAAATCCGACCTCCCTTGGAATATTGTTCCCATATCTGGGGCATGGCGTCCCCCACAGCCCTAAGCATTCTTGATTCTATTCAAAGACGAGCTATTCGTCTCATTAATGATCCTTCACTTACAGAAAGGCTTCCCTCTGTTGTCCATCACCGGGCTGTGGGGGATTTATCGCTTTTATAGGTACTTTCATGGCTTCTGCTCTGAAGAATTGTCCAGTATAGTTCCTCCACTCACGGTTCCCAACAGAGAAACTCGTGGTTCCTCGCGTATGCATCCCTATACGGTCCAACTGGACAGGCCCCGAACTCCTCACTTTGTTTGTTCTTTTATCCCTAGGCCATAGAGTTTCTATATTGTGGAACCTGCTGCCCGCGGAAGTTTTTCCTTCCCCCAAATCTTCAAGTATTTAATTCCCGTGTCAACAAACTCCCTCTTACCTCGCTTAAGACACCCACGGTACGTTAGTATTTAGGCGTTAAGCCTTCGTGGTTTGTCCAAAGATTTAAAAAAAAAAAAAACTTAAAATTTATATCCTAATATTTAAGTACTTTGGATACGCTACTCCCAACAATTTTATATTTGTCTGATCAATACCCCAGATTAATGAGAATATAGGTGCGATCTGGTAGGACTTACCAAATTATTTTTTAGCTTTTAGTACAGAATCTACATCATTTTTAATATAATAAAACCGTTTAAAATATTTTTTATAAAATTATTTTTACATTTTAAATTAGTGTTTTGTTTTCATACCTACTACAATAATTGATTTAAATATAAATTTATGCAATGCAACAGTAAACGCGACATCAACTGAACTAAAAGGTCAAGGTACCTTGATTTCGATATTATTATTTAAACAGGGTGTTTCCGAACTAGGGTACGAAACTTAACCCTTAAATGACAACACGTGGTCGCCCGTGACTTTACCAAATAATATTTTAGACATATTTTTTGCAAAAAATGTATTATAATCTTACTGTTACACCTACATTTTGTAGCTTGGCTGTTACTGTTACTACCTCAAATAACTTATGCTGCATAAGTTTATTGCCTGAATTTATGAGTGTTTGGGGTCGCTGGCGACCCGTGTTCTTATTTGCGTAATACGAAAAACATGTCTATTAAAAACGAATATTTAAGTTAAAAGAAACTAAAAGAGATTTTAAGACAATATAAAGAAAGTAGTACGGATATTGACAATAATAATTATGACTTAAGTGGTAATGGAAGTTAATCTGAAGAACAAAAAGAGGAAGAAGCTGAGACTGTCGAAATAGTGTATAAACTAACTGAAAATAAATCGTGACGATGAAGTACCTTTAGCACATCTACAAGAAAGTGATTTATGGAAAAAGGGGTTACAGGTGGCGCTCTAAACCTTTGTTTAATATACATGGACAGAGAAAAAAATAAACTAGCTGATATTCCTATACCTATCTGCTTAACGAGTATATAACCCATGTTGTCATTTATGTACGAACAATTTTATGTTGTTTAAGGGTTAAGGAGGTAATTTGCTATGTGTATATATTTCTGGACTTTCTTCATTTCTGAAATACAGGTCCTTTAAGTTTAAGAAAAAGTGTTTTTATATCTTAAAAACCCTTTAATCAATTTAGATGAAATTTGGTACACCTATTTAATAAAATAGGACGCTTGTAAAGATCTACCGAGATTAACATTATTGGGTTCAGTGGCGTATCAGTGGTCACCATAGCCAATATAATTGAAAAGAAAGTACGCCACTGACTTCTTACAAAATTTTTATATTTTTCCGATTAAACAAATAAAAATACAACTTCTTAGTAATTTAATTTTTTTGTTATTTTGCTTCGTTTTCGAGAAAATAATACACCTTAAATTCTTCTAAAAGATACCCATAGACAACATGGTAAAAAACAAAAATTAAAAAAAAACAATTATTTACCTTCAAATAATTAAGCAGTAGTGTTTTTTTATCGAAAATTGACATTTTTCTTATTCACCAAGGTCAAAATTGTTGATTTTTAATTTTGGTTTTAATTTCATGCTGTTAATGATTACTTTTCAGTATTACTCAGGGAATTTTTTTAAACAATGAGAGCTAGGAAAAAATACAAGATACTAAAAAGTTGCATTTTTAATTGCTTAATCGAAAAAAGTATAAAAACCTTATAAAAAGTCGGCCGTACTTCTTTTCCCAATAGTATTGGGTGTGGTACCCACTGAGAAGCAAGTGGACCCAATAACCTTAAACTTGGTAGAGCATTACAAGTACCTTATTACAATAAATAGGTGTGCCAAGTGTCATTCAAATCGGTTAAAGCATTTTTAGGATTTAAAAAAACAAACTACTTTTAAGAAAAAATTAACGCCCTATGTCTAAAAAATAAAACAAGTCCGGACACATGTTCATATATTTTTAAATTGAAAGACATAAGAAATCACCCCTTAAGTTTTGTAGCGTAGTTAGGAATTACCCTGTATATTATAAAAAATTAATATTACCATTGTATTAGAAAAATTCAGAAATTAAAAGGAATTTATACTTCTTTGGTATTATTTTTACAAAAGTAAGTACATACTATTTTCTAAATATTCCGTAGTACATAAATCCATATGTATGAAAAGAATAATTAATTGTTTTTTGAAAAAGAGACCATGAATTTTTGTTGCAATTTAATTAATTAATAAGTATAAATAAATGAAATATGTATAAAATGTCAATTAATTAATAATTAATTTTATACGGTCGTAGAAAATAATCTTTTTCTGAAATATTATAAGTATATTACGAAAATGATAAAATCGCAATACAAGAAAAATGTAAATCACATACCATCTAGGTACAGGGTGTTACAGTATGTGGTATAACAATGTTTTCTAAAAAAATGAGTACAAATATCTTGATACCAAAATTAGCCATATTAATTAAAAATATATATGTTTTACAAAGGGTGCCCTAAAACAAAAAAAGCTCAGGACGCAGTTTTAAGAAAAAGTAATCTGGTTCTGGATCCATAAATATTATCTATAAATGGTAATTATTATGGTAGAGTTTAAACAAAATAATATTTGGCTTTTCTCCAGAATAAAAAGTTTATTAGACATTTTAAGAAAATTATAACCTTTGTATACTATAAAGCACTATTCTGTCCTTGCATAATATAATAAAAGTTAAAATTGCTTTTAAAGAAATAAATAAATGAAATATTTAATATAAAATTACTTACAATACAGAGAAGGTTTCAAACTCTAAACCAAGGATCATAAGCTTCGGTCGATATTATTTTAATCCAATAAAATAAAATCTTAACAAGACGCCAGAACATGAACTGAGCTTATGGTCGCGTCTTAAAAATGGGGTAAACGGTTTATTAAAAACTGACTGCTAAACTGGCTAAAAATATGTTTTTTTCTTAACAATAAATTAACTGATTGATAGTTTAGAGTTTGACTTTACTTTTAAAAGAACAAGTTAACTGGTAAAAGAAACACCTCTTAGGTATCATAACCAGGCAAAAAAATAGAAAAAAATATTTAGCCATATATTAATAGTTATTTATTATACAAGGGAAAACAAATTTTAGATTTTAGCTCAAGGTTGTGTTAATAAACCGAGAGATAAAATCAAAAAAATTCCATGTATAATACACAATTTTTTCTGTGATGAAAAAGAAAGGACGGCTCATTATTATAAAAAAAAACATTATATTGAAGTCAGAAAATTAATCACGTACAATTTAAAGTTTCAAACTGGTAGACTGGTATATTTAGACCTTGCATTACTATGGAAATCCTTAAGGAAATTATTTGGTATCTGTCAATGTAATTTTGATTTTTGACGTATTGAAATTGATGACTTTTCTCCTTTTATTCCTATATTCTAGAAAAGCCAAATATTATTTTGTTTAAACGGAATCTGCTGGAAAGTAAATAAACAAAAAATACATGATAAAGAGTGTTAAATTCTTTGTTGTAAAATATTCGGTGAGAAAAGTGGATCGAACAAGTCGACAGTTTTAATGGACCCGTAAAGGAGGTGAAGAAAAGTCAGCCGTTTTTCGCCCATCATAAAATCACGAAAATTAAAAGTTCTTATCTAAACCAAATTATCTATCTGTAGGTAAGAGGTTTAAGTATTGGTAAAGAAGTGGTGTAAAAAATAAATAACAAGTCACATAAGACGGACATTAAACTTGGTATTTTTGTTAAAATTTTGTAATTTTGGGTAATTTTTCTCATTTTCCACTACCAAAACCCTGCCAAGCACTTGATGCATCAAAACAAATAACTGCAACTTTGACTTTAGAAGTCTATTTTCTGTAGTCTTCGAAAGACTAAGAAGAATCTTGGTGCGTTGAGACAGATAGTCTTTTGTAGAAAGTTTAAAAAATCACTTAAAAATCAAAATTTTAATATGCCAAATTTAATGGCCGTTTTTGTGTTTTGCTATTTATTTTTTAATACAACTTCTGATAAAATGTAATAACCACTACCTAAACTTCTTATACCATAATATAAAATAATTTTGATAAGAAATTTTATTTTTTAAAACTATGATGGCGAAAAAGGACTTATTGTTACCCACCTCCTCTGTTTTAATGTCAGGGGTCATTGCGCTTTTTGGGTTTTATTATTTGTATTGGTGAGACTAGGCAATAACGAACCGTTTAAAACATAATTTTTATTTTTTTTTTGAATTTTAATTAAATAAGGGAGTTTAATTTCAGTAATTTAATATTTGTAGCATAGACCAAAATTGGTAAAAAAATGTGGTATCTCCCTTTTTATGATTGTTTTTTTTTAATCTGAATACTTTTTTTTTTGGTTGTGACAAATTTTAGGCAAAAAAGTAACCACTGTAAAGTAAGGGACCCCACCAACAATTTGCCCCAGGTGTGTTTTACCCAAAGACCTTTTTTTGCCAAAAATAATATGGGATCCTACTTAGATTTCCGCCCCGAGCCCCCGTAACCTGTAGGTACGCCACTGCACTCAACCATTTCTTTAACTAAAGCTGTTAAAATGATGTCTGGTGAAAATAGAATGCTATTAATGATAATATAGCAAGTGTTTGATTATAAAATGCTGTTTTTGAAAGTTTAAATTAACCTATTGTCAAAAACTAACAATATGAATTTAATTTAAAGTTAAAACACAAAAATACTACTATTGGGAATTCAAATTAGGGAGCACAGTGTTACAATTCGGTCAAACAGCTGATACAAATGGGTCTAGATTCAATTTGGCGAAGAATATTTACATTAATTACCTGATTAGTTATTAAATTTTACAAAAATATTAGGTATTATTGTCTGACAACCTAAATAACACAAAGCCGGATAATAGTCCGTGCCTCGATAAACTTTATATAAAGCATAAGTTCTTCGATATTTACACTTAAACTGCAGATAAACCAAAACCGACTTCGCACGTTTTGCTTCATTACTAAATTTTTAACAAAATCCATGATGGCCACCACTTAAACGCTTAACACTAGTGGTAAACTTACTATTTTCTTATTTTTTGTTACATTCATCCCATAAATCATAAAAATTCTTTAAAAAATAAAATATTACCTGCAACAATAGAAAGCAAAACTTGATTATGAAATGTCATTATGTTCTAAATTTGCAACTGCAACGTTGCCAAGTCGCTTAATTTTAGTTTTTAATACTAGATAATGCCTAAAAGATAATTTTAAAAATAATTTGCACAAAAAATATTTTAAATTTATAAAACTAACCACAACAGCAACTGATTAATTAGTTAGATAACCGATTAAGCAGTTAACTAAAAGATTAAATTAGTTAATAAAATATAAATCCAGCTTTGTTGTGTTTTTTTTCAGAGATTTTTATTTTAAAATATATTGCCATAGTTTCCACTATTATTGTTTACCAACTTGTGTTATGTTGCTTAAATTTAATTAAATTATACTGGTTTTTTTAAATTTGCCATATATATTTAACTATTACATTTATCTTTATTTTATTGCTTTGTCATACTTATATCAATAGAGTCTATTTAATACGCGCACTGGTTCGTATCTGATCTTTGGACAACCCTGAGAGCATGTTATTCTAGGGTACATGGCTTCACTAATAGATGGCGACACGGAAAACATTTTAGAAATTAAATCCTTCCCCTTTGTGCCAAGTACAAGAAATGCTGATGTAATTATTGCTTACAAGAGGTATTTTAGTGCTTGTGTCAATTTCCAAAATTATATACTCTGTAATCAGTTCTACAGATGAGTAGGTCAGTGGCGACGCCAGCTTTTTGGTTTTTGGTGGCTAAGAGGGGGCCAACAGTTTTTAGTGGGGCCAAATAGATTTATGAAAAATTAAAATCGTAAAAAAATAGGGAGCACAAAACGGTCCTCACGTCTTTAAAACACCGTTCGTGTCCAAAATTTTGACAAACAAAAAACAAAAAGTTCCTGACGCCTACAAAACACACCAAATACATTTTCTTCAAAAAGTTTTCTGCCTCTATTAATGTTTTTTAAAAACACTCTGATTCTAATAACTAATTTCACCTGCCAGGGGGTCACACGTATTTTAGAGTTGCCCGGGCCACCCCTGTCCTCCCTAGCGTCGCCCCTAAAGTAGGTACTACCAAAATTAGGTTTATTTTAAAGGGTACCATATAGGGTATAGGAAGAGGGTCAGTGAAAAAGTAATACAACTGACAATTGGAAAATAGCAATTACCCATAAGTGAATTCTACGCTATTGAAGCCAAAAGTTAATTATTGTTAATAATAAAATCCCAAATTTTGCTGCACTTATCTCTTATTTTAACATTTTTAACAAAATACTTCATTCGACATATTTATATTTATAAAAGAATAGGTGTAAATTTTAATAAGCTAAATAAAAAAAAAATTGTGTAGCTATATTTAAGACAGCTCATAAACACTCAGTACGTATGTGCGGATCATTAAAAAATGTGACAGTTTGCAGCAATTCTAATTATTTAGGGGTCAGTGGAACAAGTAGAAAAGACAAATGGAAAATATTAAGACAAAAAAGGCAACAGTAAATTGCTAATAATAAAATTTGAAAAATAAAATATAACCTTAAATAGACAATAGGCAAGAAATTGGTATTATTGCTGCTTTTATACTTTATTTAATGAAAAAAACAAATCTTTTAAGTTAATTATTTTTTAAGACAGATTTCTTCTTTTTTTAATTAGTTTCTTTTTATTATAACCATTATTTTCTCCAAATGTGTTAGTCAATGAAAAAAAGTAGGCCAGGTTTTGATGAGGTAAATTTGCTACCCGGTATTTAAAATAAGTTTTTGACCTGCAGTTTATAAATATTAATATTGTTGTAATGTTTTGCCGTAATATTTTTGAGGGACATTTTGCAGTTGCTAACATTCAAATAAGACATTTAAAAAAAAAAAACGTTTTATTTTTATAACTGAAGATTACATTTTGTGTCTGTAATGCTTGCCATAAAAAATAATAAAAACACTAAAAATAAAAGGGGCAAATAGGTTTTATTTTCCACATCTTAACACTCTTAATCAGGTACATATTTATTAGGGTAATAAACAATAAACAAAATTAAAACTATTTCAAAACAGCTAAACTCACCCAAAAGTAAAAAAAAAAACGGATAATATCTTATGGTATTAAAGTATAAAAATCTTTTGTTTATTTACTTATTAATATTGAGTAAATTAGCACATTACCCGACCTCTTTTTTTTATTATTTTTAATTTTTTAGTGAGTTTTGATAATTGTTTGAAGTAGGTCTAATTTTTTTTGTAATGTTTGTTTTTGCATTTTACTTTATTATAACTACTATTAAGTATATACTAAAAACTCTACTAGTACCTCTTTTAGCTCGGTGAAAAGGGTAAATTTTACCCCAAGTCGATTCGGATTACGCCCGTAATCTCTTCTTTTTCTTTATTATCTAAGCATACTCCTTGTCTAGAAGCAGTTTTGCCGCTACGAACGGCAGAAAAAAATAGGTCCAGTTTCTTTCTTTTTAGCGATTCTGACGTTTTTTTTATAGGACGATTGGACAGCGAAAATATACTTTTTCAAGTAAAACAAGAGGTTTTAAAATTCGTCTACAAATGCCGAAAAGTCGCGTAACATACACACACAAAAACATACAGGCGAATTAAGAACTTTTTTGAAATGAAAAACACCCATAATATAAAATGTATTATGTAATAATCAGCTTATTTTTTGTAAAATTACTAACGGTTTTCGAGAAGAGGTTATTTTTTTATTATGTGTGTGTTCTAATTTTTTGTAAAAAATTTATATTTATGTCACACCACGGACTTTAAACAAATACCTTTACGTATACAGGGTGTAATTTAATTTCTAGCTAAAAATAAAAGTTTTGATTTCTTAGCTTATTTAAAAAAGTTCCTATAAACATATGTCTTAAACCTCTTAACTTTTAAGCTACAGGGTGTTAAAGTTTTAAGAAAAAATTGTTTTCTTATCATAACTTTTAAACTGTTTAAGATATTTTCATAAAATTTAAGACACACCTACTAATCACCAATAGGCATTTTTTGATGAAAAATATTTTTATTACTTTTTCCAGTGGCGTCCAAATAAGATTTATACTGGGGATTTTTGGTACAGGAAAAATTATTTTAAACTAGTAGTCTGGTGCATCGGACGAATGATTCAAAAAATATTTTAGTGTTTGGAAAAAGCAATGGCGTAATATTTTATCCCATACGGACGTCATTGGTAGAAATATTAAAACATCTTTTTCATTTAAAAGATTCCATTGGTGCCTAGTAGGTGCGTGCCAAATTTTATGAGAATATCTCGAACAGTTTTAAAGTCATGATATAAAAACTATTTTTTCCTAAAACATTGACACCCTGTAGCTCAAAGATTTGAGATTTAGGACATATGTTTATATGAACTTTTTTCTAAAATTGACTTAGGAATTATAAACACAATATTATTTGGCTTTTTCCAGAATAAAATTAAAAATTATTATGAACCTTTGTTTATAGATTGAAATCTTTGTATTGTAAGTAACTTAATATTGAATATTTCATTATTTTATTTCTTTTAAAGTAATAATAACTTTTATTATATTGTGTAAGAGCAGAATAGTTCTTCATAATGTATAAAAGTTTTAATTTTCTTAAAATGTTAAATAAACTTTTTAATTTTATTCTGGAGAAAAGCCAAATATTATTTTGTTTAAATTTAATCTCCCAGAAAACAAATAAAACATAAAATACTTTAGGAATTATATTTTGTATTTTTAGCCAATTAAATTACATCCTGTAAATCACCACAATGGTGTCTCGATGCGGCATGTCGGCATATACATCTTCGGCCCCGAGGATCGAACGTCGGTAATCTTGTTGCTAGACAGGGTCACAGTTTAAAAATATATACCATGATTGATCTGCATGACCATAATTCTATATATATCTCAGATGAACTACCTCAAATTTGATTTCATATTTTATACTGGAATATGCATGGTGCACCACCAAGGGCAGCTTTAATACCTATAGTAACAGCTGTTACTCGTAGTGTATTTATTTATAAATAAGCTACCAAATTTATAGTAAAGCTTATCTTTAATTTTTAGTAAAAACCCTATAGGCAAATTTAGAACATAACAAATTTTTTACAAAAATTTGTTATATACAAGGTGTCCGGAAAGGTGAAGTCAAAAATTATAGGGGTAATAGAATAAGCCAAAGTAATGTTAGTACTTCATGTAAAAAAAAGATCTAACGCGCTTCGTAAAGAAGATATTGACTTTTAAAATTGGTTAAAAAAAAACAATTTATTTTAATTATAACTTTTTAATTGTTGCCACAGTACCAATGAAATTTGGGCTACTAAATAACCTTATAATAATGCTTCTTTTTATAGGTAAACGGCTGTTCAGTAAGTCGTAATTATACAAGGTGCGACCACTTTTTTATATTTATTATATGCATTTGTAATACTGGTGACAAATTTGACATTTTGCTTTGACCGCTTAATTCCTTTATTATTTTTTTACAAAAAATGTGTGCTAAAATTAATAAAAACGATGTTTGTAAGCCCCTTAAACATTAAAATACAGTTAAAAATTGTTTTAAAGAATTTTACCATATTTTAAAGAGTAGATAGATAGATAGATAGATAGATAGATATCATATTATATTGCCAAAAAGTACACTATAGTACAATGGGTCGTCAACAATACATTTAAATTTAAATTTAAAAATAATTTAAAATAATAAATAAATAAATAAATAGCTTTGACAATTACATATCTACAAACATCGCTAATAAATACTTACACATTTAAAATAAATATAAAATAAAAATAATTACATTAAATTTACACAGAATATAAATACAAAAGGTTAAAAAGCAAAATTGTCATAAAAATAAAATAATAGACACACACACACAAACAAACAAGATTAAAAACAATAAAAAACAAAATTAAGCACTCTTAGTCATATATTTATTTATTGAATAAAAAGCGTTTAAAAGAAGATACCTTTTTACTTCCTTCTGAAACAGAGTGCCTCTGAGTGATCTTAAAGTGTTAGGCAGGGCATTATATATTTTTACCCAGTTGTAAAATGGGCCCTTCTCAAAAAACGCTGTCTTATGGGACGGAATTTCAAGAAGATTATTTCTTCTTATTTTATAACTAGAGGATTCTCCCAGTTTTTTAAAAATTTCTCTGTTTTTATCAATAAACATCAGACACCTAAACAAGTAAAGAGAGGGAAATGTGAGTAAACTTTTAGTAATAAAGGTACTTTTACAGGTCTCCTGGTAATCTAAGTTAAAAATAAGACGCACGAGTCTCTTTTGTCCAACAAACACACGATTACAGAGATTACTGGCTCCCCATACCACAACATTAGAAGACATGAAGCTGTAACCCAATGAGTAATACACGGACAGCAGACCAGACTCATTTATAGTGTTCTTGAGCTGCAGAATAGCAAAATAAGCTGAGCTTAGCTTTGCACACACGTAGTCTATATGTGGGCTAAATGTCAACTGATTATCAATGTGTGTACCAAGAAAAACCGTTTTAGGTTCTAGTAAAATGTTATTATTAGCTGCAAACTAGTTTGGAAGTGACTTTTTATTGTAAAGTTGCATATGAACGGTTTTCTGGCCATTAAGGATAAGATCATTTCTTTTACACCACATCTCCATACTATTACATACATGTTGTACCTTACTATTTAATTCATCCAAGTCATCAGCACACACAGCAATCGTGGTATCATCCGCATACATTGTAATATGGTCGGTTTGAATAAATTGAGAGAGGTCATTGACATAAAGTATAAAAGTAAAGGTCCCAATACAGACCCTTGTGGGACACCCATATCAATATTTTTACTCTCAGAGTATACACCGTCATATTTTACCACCATCATTCTATCAGTTAAATAAGAATTTAACCATTTCAAAATCTTACCTCGGATACCCATATTATATAACTTGGATAAAAGAAACTTTTTATTGACGGTATCAAAAGCAATCGATAGGTCAAAAAACATTGACACTACATATTTTCCCTTATCAATGTTTGAATAAACGAAGTTTAAAAATTGAAATTTGCCGTTTCTATGGATCGGCCGGGGTAGAAACCGTGCTGAGATGGGTGCAAAATACTGAACTTTTTATGAAATTTATTATTAAATCAAATATCATTTTTTCAAAGATTTTAGAGAATATGCTCAAGATGGATATTTGTCTGTAATTAAGAATATTGTTACGCTCATTTTTTTTTATGTACTGGTACCACATCAGCACGCTTTAGTATCTGAGGAAAGGTGCCCATACTAAGACTATAATTTATAAGGTTCGTCAATGGTTGATATCCTTTATAGCTCTTACAATCTTAATATTTATGTCATCAAACCCACTAGAATTAGAACATTTCATACTGTTAATAGTTTTAATAACCTGGGACGCATCTATATCACTAATCACAATTGTGTTTAAAACTAAAGTAGGTGCCGTACAAAAAGAACTAGGATTACCGTATTTACCAATTAATTTTTTCTAGATATACTACTAAAATGTGATGCAAATTCTTCAGCAACTTGTTTAGGTTCAACAATAATACGATTATCGATATTAAGAGAAATGCTGTTTCTACTATTCTTGTTTTTGTTTAATTTATCATTCACAATCTTCCAGATCGTTTTATTTTTGTTTAAAGAGTTATTTATTTTATTAGTATAGTATTCTTTTTATTTACTTTTATTAACATCTTATACTTTTTTGAAGACTAATGTACGCAAAATTTAAATTATTATCGGAAACACTTGTTTTCAGCCAAAACAGCTGGTCAAGGTCCTTTTTCATCTCTTGCAGTTCAAAACTATACCAATGATTACGCCTTTTAGTGTTTATTATTTGTTTTCTATAAGGACAACAGCAATCCATACAGTAGACAATTGTTTCAACAAATTCTGCCCATACAGAATCAATTTCTGAATCAAAATTAAGAAGTACGTGCCAGTCTACTTTTAAAATCATATTTCTAAACAATGATAGATTAGTGTCACATAAATTTCTCGACATAATACAAGTCCCTAAATAAGCTTCATTGTAAAGTACACCTTTTTTGTACAAAAATAATAAATAAATTAAGCGGTCAAAGCAAATTGTCGTATTTGTCACCAGTGTTAAAAATGCATAATAATATGTCGCAGGCTTATTGCAAATTCAGTCTTATTATAATATACCTAGGCTTTTGTAATACGACTAGGCGTATTGCAAAATGAGATAAATTACTTAGAATTTTGTTATGTACCTAATAATTTTGGGCATAATATCAAATGCCTGCACCTTGTTAGGCTTATTGTTATAAATATGACCGACAATATATCAGCCGAATTGTATTTAAATCATTGACTTTGAAAATTTCAAACTTTCAAATTTCAAGCCTAACAAGGTGCAGGCGTATGATATGCCTAAAATTTTTAGGTAAATTGTGAGATTCTTAATTATTTATATTGTTTTACAATATGCCTAGTCGTATTATAAAAGCCTAGGTATATTATAATAATAAGACTGATTTTACACAAGCGACACAAACATAAAAAAAATTGTCGCACCCTGCATAATTTCGAGTTACTGAACAGCCGTTTACCTATGGAAAGAAGCATTACTATGAGGTTATTTAGTAGCCCAAATTTTATTGGTACTGTAACAACAGTTCAAAAGTTATATCCTATCATTTTTGACCTCACCTTTCCGGACACCCTGTATATTATAATAATAATTTTAATCCTTTCTTATTTACATGCGTGTCACAAATTAAATAAAGAGATTTAAATTTTTACCAACGTGTCACTTGTTAATTAGTTCTGTTAAAAGATTACAATGTATGTCGTATGGATTCAGTTTTTGGGGTAAACCTAACCTTAAAAACGAAGTAGGAATTTAAGCTTAACATGCATTTATTAAATAAAAAGATTAAAAAAAGTACATAAATCTCGGTAAATTTAAGGAAATTTTAGCGATGTTTATATTAAAAACTACATATTTTTTATATTTTAAAAGGTATTATGTTTTAAGTATTTATAAATGTAAATATAATGCTAAAAAAATTGACAGAGACATGCTTGTTTAACAAAAATTGTTAATTTATCGCTCTATTTAATAATAGTGTATGTGTAGGTTTCCACTAAAAAATCTTGCCATTGGTAACTGTTATTTTACATAAAGAGTTCTGCATGGTTTAAAACCCAAAATATAATCATCAGATATTATTAATTTTCTTTGGTATGCAAGGTATCTTAAAAATATTAATTTTGCTTAAGACAATATCGGAAACTTTTAGAAGATTTTTTTAAAGAATCTATTGAGTAGTCCGTTACTTTGTGACAATACATTTTACGTAGAATGTAATAAAAACACAAATTTTACTTTGTTATTTTGTCACATATTTTATATTGCTTTTGCGTTACTGCAGTTTCGACATACTATGTCATTTTCAAACGTTTGAAAATGACATAGTATGTCGAAACTGCAGTAACGCAAAAAGCAATATAAAATATGTGACAAAATAACAAAGTAAAATTTGTGTTTTCATTACATTCTACGTGAAGATTTTTTTGAATTAAAAATACTTTTAAATTTATTTAGTTGCAAAGTTAAGTAGTATTTTTATTTTTGTATGCTAACAATGAAAATTTAAGTTTGTATGGTTTAATTGCATACTTATTTTAAAATGTAATTTAAAAAGGTACTATAGACTTGCCAGAACCGCGGAAAGTCCAACAAAGGCTCGTTATTGCACCAAAAAAAGGTAGTTTTGGCTTAAGTTTATAAAGGATGTGTGGAAAAAATGATACACAAAACTCCTATAACGATCTTATATGTATAACCAACCTTACTAGATGATTTTAGAGATAGAGTCTCAAATAATAATTTTATTGGTGTATTGTCACAATATTTCGTATATTCGTATTTTGTAGGGCCAAAATTATATTTTTTTTATTTTAATTGTAAAATTTAGAGAGCGCCGCATGGCAAATATCTTGCATGCATTTAAAACGCAATAATACCTTTTTGTGCCACTCTGTATTTAACTTTGGGATATATATATATATATTTTTAAATTTATTTCCCAAAGTAGACATATCTCCTAAATGTTGATTTTAGTAGCCGTTTTTCGGATATCTCAGTTAAAATAAATAAATTAAAATAATCTAGAGATTTACACTCTTAAAAATCAGCATTTTATTCTAAATTACTCTGAATAGTCTAGACCCTGTTATGATCAAGTATTTTTTTAATTCAGCTATTTTAAAAACGGCTGCTTAAATCAACTTCTACCACGTATACCCCTTTTAGGTAAAAAAATTTAAAAAATAAGACTAAGGAGATAGATATTTTTACGCCAAAATTAAATAAAAAGTTGCTCAAATAAGTTATTTTTTATATTTCAGATTGAGCAAAAATTTTTAAGAAAAGTAATTTTTCGAAATATTCAAAATAATTAGAAAAAAATATCGTATAGTTAAGTCTATACAACATCGACGCACTGTATATGCTTTGAGTCCATTAAAAAAGTAAGAAAATAATATTTATTTAATAGTTAACCTTTAAAACATTCATTAAAACCAAGCGTAATTATAAATGTGCCAAACAGATTTAACTAATTTTTAAATTAAATCTGACCATCCCTATTTAAAAACTATACAACAAAAATGTTGGTATGACAATTTTCTTCTTGTATGTAAAGGGATATTTTCTAATTCTTCTGTCTTGCAGCTGCTAACAAGCTTGTCTAACAGCTGACGTCATTTAAATGTGAATAGAAAAATAAAAGCGCTTACCGCCAATGACAAATAACATGAAAAAATAATAATAATATAACCTAAAAAATGGCAACTCCAGTTTTAAAACAAAAATGCGCAATATCTTTTATGGCAGGTAAATTAATCCTTCACATGGTTTCCCACACATACTATTGTTATTGTTATAAGTATATATTTAGTCAATTTTGTTTGACTTTTAACCACAAATTCGTTATATTCCCCCCTTGTTTTTCATCCTGTTAGGCAGTGGTTAGACATCTCCCGATGCCACTAACAACCGCTGTGAGTTGCTGTAAGACTGACGTCACTGATTTGTCAAAACAATGAAAGTGCTTACAGCTGCTGTAAGCAGCTAACAAAGAAAATATCCCTAAGATCCAAATATCAAATGAAAGCCAAGTTGTATATTCGTCTCTCCGCGACATAAGAAAGTCGAAGCCGAAAGATTTGCTCAAAAGAACACATTTTGCGGTGGGTCTATTTATATAATTTTAATCATCTAAAAGACATCTGTAGGTAAGAAATAGAAAAGGGTTGTTTTACTTAAAGCTTTTTGTATTAATGGGAGAATTTAAATTAAAAGCCAATGGTGCAGATATAAACATTAAATAAATTTTGAAAACCTAAACACGCAACCGCGTGTCAAGCCAAGTTCAAGCAAAGGAACTGGCTACTGCGCCGCGAGTAATATTGCACTTTTAAACCTCATAACTTAAAACCTATACGTGTGTTTATTTCTATCCGTAAGGACAACTAGAAGCCCAAATTTCATGAAGCTAGCTCAAACGGTTAAAAAGATATAAAGGTCAAAAAGTCGTCAAATTTTTCCACTGACTGACTGATCACTGACTGACATAGATCAAACACCTAACTTACTTTCAAATGACCTAGAAAGATGAAATTTGGTAATAGTGTGTAAGCGTGGGAAAAAATCTGAAATTAAAAAAAGTTAAAAAAGGGGAGTTAGGGGTCCCCCATACAAACAAAGTTTTTAATTGCACCGTTTAAATCGTTAAGCGATGCTCACTGTTATTTCTAACGTTTAAGAAAAATGTAGATCATAGCATAAAAAGAAAACTATGCAACGTGAACGTAAGCAAAAGTATTAAATCTAAATATTTGCCTATAGTGTTCTTTACCAAAAGTAATGATATCCCATCAAAAACATAAAGGTAAAAAACGTGAGCCACTTTCAATACTAAAATTATGCTATGAACTTCGCCGCAAAAGAATGGAGATCTAAATGAGTGCCACGTTTTGTACAATTTGACTTGGTCAGTTTTTGTCAGAATAAAAAAAAATATATTTAAATAAGTTTAATAAGTTTAATAACTTTATAAAAACTTTAATACAATAAAAACTGGCCAAGTCAAATCTAACCTAAATCTCATACATATTTGGATTTTGTACAGAATTTGGTACTTACTTAGGTATTCATTCTTTTTTTGGCCAAGCCCACAGCCAAGCATAATTTTAATATTGAACTGGGCTCCGTTTTTCACATTTATGTTTTTTGAGGGATAATATGATACATACATTGTGATTCAAAAAACAATTACAAAACTTAAGGTGGTGATTTTTGTATACCCATTTGACTAAGTAAAAAGGTATATAGGCTTGTAAAGCAATAACAAAACAGGACCTATGCACAATGCGTTAAGAGATAGGGATTTCGGAACAAAAATCGTATCAATCCTTTTGCACTTAAGAGTTATGTTAATAATAATTAGGTAGGGTTCAATGTAATGATAATACTGAAAGCAATACTGTAATATAATTATACATTTAGGGTCGCCGGTTCGATTACCAGCGGGGAGACATATTTAGGTAGTAGTTATTTAAAAATAACGACCGTGGTGGCACTACCGCGTTGTCTAAAAGGTGCTGTAAAATGCATAACTGCATGTTTCAGTGCATGGACAACGTTGACGGAACAGGGGGAACGATGGGTTAAACATCTAATAACCCGACCCCACGGTACTCTGGTATTTAGGCATATGCCTTGGTGAGATGTCAAAAAGATAAAAAAATTATACATTTAAGTTGTCATGAAAACTTTAATTTTGGCATTTTTGTCCACATATCGACGCACTGTGCGGTGCTTACGGTGCTTATTTACTTTTTATTTATTTAATTTCTTACTGTTGGAATTCTACACAAATCAGTCCGTCTCTTTTCCACGCATTGCCAGGAACCATTTAACTTGGCTGATACGGATAATATCCTAAGAAAGAAAATTTTGCTGGCAAAATATTTTAATTTTTATAAAAGTTTGTTGCTTGGCAATTTTGTAAAAGACATTTACAACAAAATCACAAGCCTTCAGGCTAACTACATTTAGAGATGCGACTGATTGACTTTACTTATTGAATATAAACTACCCCTTTTATCCATTGATTTTGAAATCAAATCCAGCCATCTCTATTTTAAAACTATACACAATAAAAATTTTGCTATGTAAATTTTCTTCTTGTATGTAAATCCAAATATCTTAAATCAAAGTCAAGTTGTATATTCGTCTCTCCGCGACATGAGAAAGTCGAGGCATAAAGATTTGCACAAAAGAACAGATTTTGCTGTGGGCCGATTTACATATTTTTAGACATCTAAAAGGAGTCTTTGGGTAAGGGATAGAAAAGGGTTGTTTTGCGTAAACCTCTTTGTGTTTACAGGGGAATTTAAATAAAGAGCTAAAAGTGCAGACCCGAACAATAATTTATTTTAAAAATAATATGATTACAGGGTGACTCAAAAATTCTTATGTCTTTTATAAAACATATTTTTATAAACTCCTAAACCGAGTTGAATAAAATTTGGTACGCTTATAAAATTTGATAAGGCACTTGTAAAGCACTAGATTAAAATTATTAAGTGCAGATGTGTCTCAGTGGGCACTGTTATTGAGAAAAAAATATGCCACTGACTTTTCATAACGTTTGTTTTTTTTTCCGATAAGGCAATTAAAACTGCGAGTTTTTAGTTTTTTACAATTTCCTTATACCTCCTTTAAAAAAATGAAGTCACTTTAAGTCATTGGAAAAAGTATCCATTAACGACAAAAAATAAAGTTTAAAATTATTATAATTAAATGAAAAAATTAAATATTTATTGATTGTTTATTTTTATTTTTTATCATGTTGTCTACGTATACTTTAAAGAATAAATTAAAGTGACTTTTTTTGTTTTTCTTGAAACCGGAGCTAGGATACAAAGAAATTACAAAATATTAAAAAGTTGCATTTTACATTGCTTAATCGAAAAAAAAAATATATAAAAACTCCATAAGAGTAAGTGGTGTAATTTTTTTCTCAATAATGAAGGCTATGGTGCCCACCAAGACCCCACTGGACCCAATAATTTTAAACTAGATGAAGCTGATATATTAATTTATCTTTTGGCGAGGGTGTGATTCACCCTTAAATTTTGGTGGTGAATTAAATGCTCGCCAGAAATATTAATTTTTTAAAATCGTTTAACCCTTATCATAATATCTCCGGTTTAAAGTAGCTTTCTTTTAGACATAACATAAATAAATTAAATCAACATTTTAATAATCTGTCATATTAACGGAAATAATAGGAGATACTTTAAACTTGGCAGTTGTAGTCAGGTTCAAAAGACTTTCAAAATAAGGATCACTTGACTCCTTTTTCTATTTAGGATTTTGGGAAGAGCCTTACCCATGCTAAGAGTTGCAGTTTAGGGAGCGAAAATAGCAAAAAATGTTTCCCCCAAAATCAAAAATGGACGTTCTCAAAGTTTTTTCTTAAATTATCTAAAGAACCTAAAATATGCTCCGCTTCGTTTTTAACTGGCCACCCTGTATATAATTACGACGACTGGAAGGGATAAAAAGTTACAGTTTAGTCCCTTGGTACCATTTTGTCATTATTACTGACTTTGTAGAGCCACTATATTTTTAGCAAGATTTCTAAAAGACCGATGCAAGGCCTTTTAAGAAGATACTATTTATCTAACTCAAAAACTCTTAATGCTTAGACATTTATTATCCTAAAATAAATTTACGACTAATTGTTTAAGAATTAACACCTTGGATATTGTTATTTGCTTGCAAACAACAACCAAATTTATCTTTACGTAGAACGTTTGACATTTAAGACCTTTGGAAAAATGCTCGAGCAATAAAAAAATTGATAAGTCTAATTAAGATGGTTGCAATAATTCCAAAAATAGCTTCCTCTTTACAGGCTTGTAATTATCAATAAATATACTTATTGAGGCGTTAATGCATGTAAATTAAATATCCGTCTTCTTTTGGGTACATAGGTTTATAAAAGTTACAAATTCACTTGCATTCAATTTTTTAACAAGGTTTTCTATTAGGAATTGAATGGCAACTGTTAATGTAGAGTTAATGGCCCCCGCAGTCATGGCTAACCCAAAGAAAAACGTTTTTCTTATCTAAAAAATAAATATCTTTATAAAGTGTTATGTATTATTTTAAAGGAAAACCCGTTTTTACAAGTGTACTAAGAGACATTGAAATTAAAATCTGAATGCGTGTATACATTGCACTTAAAAAGTTGTCCCGAAAATGTTTTTACAGATAAAAAAAAATATTGCAACACTTTTTTTTAATGTACATTTTTAATTCCCTTTTTAATATCTCAAAAACAAAACAAGATACGGATGTCATCAAAATGGAATTAAATTTGCGTTTAAATGTCCTACAACTTTACTTTTATTTTATTATTTTTTGATCTCTTAAAGCTTTTAATATCTCAGTACATTTCCTACTGATCTTGGACACACTGTGTATGTAAAGTGACTCTTACTTTTACCTTTTGTAGATAGGTGGTTACTCATTTGTTGTAATGATTATATAGCTTGTATGCAGCTTTATGATACATGTTTTATCTTTCCGTTTTAAATAACAGAAGTTATGTCCAATTGTGTTTTAGAATTGGGTATGGTTATTTGCAAATAGAACATACAGTTAAAACCCGTCATGGTACTGATTTAAATATCTTTGTTTGTGACTGGCTTCCAGTTAAGTCGCGCATTGTATGTTGCCTACTTATAAATTTCACTATAAGCTTTTTTTCGTGCATTGTATGTGAGCATACTGAGTTGTTTATGTTTTGAGCTGATGTCTCTTTGTGGCTATCATTTTGTAATCTATTTTCAGATCGTTGCAAAATGGCATTTCCTATTTTGACTTTTAAAATATTACCTTTATTTTTGCGGCCATTTAAAAACTACTCAGTTGTCAGTGCCACCAAGATGCATTAAAATAAATTTATAAACGGTTTTTAAGCAGTTACAGAATGCTTTGCCTTAAATAATGTTGTTTCATATTACATTTTATATTTCCTGGTATACAAGGCGTTTTAAAACAAACGTAAACAACTTTAAAAGATGAATTTTTGATCAAAATAAAGTGTAGCTGGCTCATGGAGTAAACCCTTAGTTGGATATTGTGGTACAAGGATAGTGAATAAATAATGTTGTTTTTATTTAAACAAATAAAAAGTGATAGAACAATACAATTGGGTAAGAATATAAATACTGTTTTATGTTAAAAAAACATTTTTTGCATACTTTTACACTTTTAACAACTTTTAGATGGGGTTGGAATAGTCTACCTTTATTACAGATTCATGTCAACAAACATTACCTAAAAAAGTATGAAATAATTAAACAAAAAAAAAAAAATAAATATCCTGGTTTTGGTGGGACACTTTTTTTTGTTTCATGTTTTATTCTCAATAAAACGATCAAAAACAAAATAAAATGTTAATCATTAGGGTGCGTCCAGATTTCAACCTTATGTGGTTGGACGGCGTTCGTTCCGACGTCCAGATATGTTAGCGACTTGGTACGGTTGCAGGTCGTTGTACAAATCTGGACGGGGATGTCGTAGTTGCGAGATCCCTGTTCGCAACGTGGTTCGCGACGAGGTACGGTTGCAGGTCGCAGTTCAAATCTGGACGCACCTTTCCATGTCGAGACGGAAAAATAATTTCAGGTAAAGATTTTAGTTTGTTATATCGCTTTATTTGACATATTCAGTATGTTTACGGATGGACTTTACAATAGGACAAATGGACCAAAAATTTAAAAGATCAAGAATGTCGTGTATGGCAACTGCTTTTGCTTCTTAAAAAACAAGATTCAAGTTAAGAATTTTGTTTTGATTTGTACAAGGGCTCAAAAAGTACAAAAAAAAAATAGAAAAATAAAAAATATCAAATTTTAACCGTATTTTCAATCCTAATATTCACAATTTTAAAATTATTACACGCAATGATTGTTTAAAATGAAAAAAATGTATAAAAGTTTATATTTTTTTCCAAAATTATACTTGGACTTGCACAAAAAGCGCAAACTTGTTTTGGTAGCACTCTTTTACATAGAGAAGATATACCGGATAGTGCCGTCGCCTAGCAAAACATAAGAAAGTTTTATGTAAATTTTAAAGGGCTTAATTACACCGGCACACAAATATAAAAAGTAATCAGTAGTTTTGATTAGACCAACGCTTTTATATATTTTTTGATGCCCTGAACTTAAATGCGCAGTTTGCTTTGCTCCATCAGGCTTGATTTTTGAGTAAACTGCGAAAAAAACTTACAATTTTTGATTTTCAGCGATTTTTGGAATTTTTCGTAGTTAACTTAAAACTGAAGCGTAACTGCCTTTCATATTAGCGGAAGTGTATGGAGTGTTATGAGACGTTTTATACGTGGAGAACGCGGAAAGTCGGCAAACTCAAAGCACCTTTTCACACTAAGCCGGTTTCGCCGGACAGTGTGATAAAAAATTATACAAAGCCTTTGAGTTTGCCGACATTCCGCGTTCTCTACGTATGAAAGGTTCGATAGCGTTGGTCCGTCGCCCGTATTCCCGTCTTCCGCTAATGCCCGCTAATGTGAAAAGGAAGAAAGGCTTCGTATAATTTTTTATCACTCTGTCCGTCAAAACTGGCTTAGTGTAAAAAGGCGCTTATGGTTCAAAGGGACTCCGGGCATCAAAAAACATACAAAAAGTTAATCTGGTCAAAAGTACTGATCACTTATTTATTTTTGTGTGCCGGTGTTATTGGCTTCCCTGTAAATTTTACAAAAAAACGTAGGATAAATTTTTGAAGAGACCAATCTGAGAAACTCTAGTGCCAGTTTCAAAAATTTATAATAAACGAGTCTTAAAATACTCAATTTAATGTAATTGCAAAATTACCGAATTTTAATGGTAAAACCAAACTGACACCAGCCACCAGCAAACAATTTGTTATAAAACTTGGTCAAATCTTACGAACCGCCAAATAAAAGGTTTTTTAGTTTTATCAAACTACAGGTTCCTGTTTGGTTTTACCAGAATCGAAAATTTGGTAATTTTTCAATTACATAATGTATAAATATTTAAGATTCTCTTATTATTTTTTTGAAATTTGCACGGAGGTTTGTCATCTTAGTCTTTTCGAAAATTTATCTTAAATTTTTTCATAACATGTACAAGAGAGCCAATATTAAAGCCCTTTAAAATGGGCAATGTCATAGTGTAAACAGTAAATAGATGTGTTACAAATTCTATTTTTTATTTTATTGATTTCATTCCGAAATTAATTTAAACTTGTAACAAATAAAAGTATAAATTTTGTTGACCAGTGTTATTTTCGCAAGTGTATATTTGGCAGTTCCCCTAGTTAAGCGGTTCTTAATTTAAATATACCCGAATCCACATGCAAGTATTGATGTCATACATTCAGGTAAAGCTTTGAAGGGATTTTTAAGATTAAAAATCTACTTGACTTCCTGCTTGGGTCGTTTCAAATTCTGAACGTAATCCCTTGAATCTACACAGTTTTTAACGTGACGTGCCTATGTGTAATATTCAAATTAAGATGAAGGTTAGTAAGCATAGGCAGATTTAACGGTTTTGTATTTCATATGTGCATATATTTGGTTTAAGTATTTGTATAAATATTAGTCAAGAGGAATTACGGCGCAAAAGCAAAGGGTTTGGCTATTTATGCCTTATTTAAAGAAGTAAGTAATCACGTTAAAAATAGTATATTGTGCAACAAGTTTTGAAAAGACTCCTTGCACACAAGTATGACTTTTGTGCACGAGCCGTAGGCGAGTGCTACCAGTCATAGGAGTGTGCAAAGAGTCAGTTTTAAACATGTTGCACACGATACTTTTTTTCGACAGCAGAAAATGAGGATTAATATGTGAATTTTATTATTTTTATTCTTTACCAACTGACAGGACTGTACGAGTGCCGTGAGAAATGAGTTAACACGCTTATGTCAAAACTAAATGACAGAAAATAAAATACGTTTTGACTGGTTGACACTAACGAGGTTGACATCATACATCATGTAAAATTAATCATTTTCAGATCCTGTTTAACGTGCGTTTTTAGACACTTTTCATGGTAGTCGTAGAAAAACTAGTTTGTTGGTAATGCAGCGTTTAAATTCATACCACAGATGACCCACATTTAGGTTCGCAGTGGCTCGAAGTATTTTTCGGATCTTTACGACCTCAAGCAGTAAACAAATAAATCTGTTTCCGAGCATGCGCATTTTGCAAACCATAGCCAAATACGAATCTACCTCATCGTCCGTCACCGTGCTTAGAACAAAACGCGTTGAAAAATTATGCCCGATAATAATAAACTTTTGGTGACGACGGAAAATGACTGGTACCCAAGCGCATAAACTCATGTTTTCGCTCATAAAAGTAAGTTTTGTTTCGCGCAGATAATAAAATTGGCAATCCATCCAGATCAGTGATTCATACATATACACGATTATATTTTTTAAACATTCTGTATACTACTATTTCTTAGTCTGGCTTTCTTGTATTGCAGTTAATTATCGTATATTTTAAATATCTTTTTTAATTTAATTAATAAATTTATGTTAAGTGCTTTAGTTAAGTTAGATTTATTGTTCCCATAGCATCAAATTAAAATTACCAAGACCTTAGGTTTTGTGAATTTAAATAAAATTACTTAAAATAACTGAATATTAACAATTCATGACTATTTTTTTTCAATTTTGTCATTGAAAAATGGGTTCCTAGGACTAAAGTGACCACATTTTCAATCATAGAGAGCGAAAAAAAAATAGGATGGATTTTTTTCCTAAATATCCAAAATAGAGGGCTTTACTTTTGCTAAAATGTTTTAATGGGAAAAGATAATCCAACTTTTTAAACAGCAAAAAAAGGTCCTCACCTCTCCGAAGACTTTATGTTTTCTTTGTTTCCACCCAGTTCCACCAAAAAGCGGGACATTATTTAAAATCGGTGGGACGTGGGTCAGTCCTCTAAAAAGCAGGACAGTTGGTCACTTTATCCTAGGCACCTCTGGAGAATGCTCGGCAATGTTAAGCTCTTAATTTTAATAAAAAGCTCCTCCTCATTTTGCATATTTCTTTAAGTCTTATACAAAAAATAAAGTAAACATTATCACCATTCGATAATTATACAGGGAAACTCTAGAAAAAAGGCTTCTTATACTTACCGTTAAAAGATTTCAAGCTCAAAGATTAAATGATTTAAAAAAATACTTTCTTTATTTTGATTTTTGTAACTTACTAAAAAGTAAAAGGGGCCTTTTGGTAGCGCGTTTATTCGTTTAATTTTTAATAGAAATAGCGAACACCTAAATGTCAATAATTATTTTTCAGTAAGTTACAAAATTTAAAACAATTTTTTTATTCGAAAGAGTGAACTTCCTTGGTGTTTCCATTCAAAACGAATGATAGCGAAAGACAAAGGTAGTAGACCTATTTTTCAGGCAAAGCTGCCTTTAGTTGTTTTAGGCTGAATTTATAGATTGACGTTTCCGTCACCGATCGCCGTTTGACGTTTCGGTTTCCGATACGATAAATGAAAACGGTAAACAGAAAGTATAAATTGAAAATCCATAAATCCAGCTTTATGCTACCTATGCTGGATGTTTGAACAATCAAGGTAGTAAAAGTAATGTCAAAATATTTTTATTTGTCATGTCGTTGTCATTTGGCTAATAGTACATACCGACGCTCGCAAATAGGAACATCGTATCTCAATTTTGGCAAAAATGAGTTAGGAACACTTTCTTATTTAAAAACATCTTCTTTCTCAAAAATATTTTTTTGGAAAAAGTAGTTTTATCGTATCTAAAATAAATAAATAGTTTCCCTAAATATTATCGTAACATTAGTTACAAATTTACTAAACGAGGCACAAGATAAGTTTTTACATCGCATCTAGATTTACAACAGGGCCATAGAGAATATTATTATGAAATAGCATCGTATATCCACATACGATAAATAAAAAATCATATTATGATATTGTAACTAGACTTACGATGTTAATATTTTTGTTACAATGAGTGGCGTGACTTGAAAGATTGTAGTTACATCGTATCTTTTTAAATTTATATTAAATAAACTAATATGCTTTTTTAAACTACATATTCATAGAAAAAGGTTCCTTTATCATATTTTTAGCCTCTTACAAAATATTTTTGCATGATTTTTAAAAATCGTGCTGTAATTGTTAAAAATGCCCTAAAACTTTAATCCCATTTTCTCAAAAACTCATTATAGAGTTACGATGTTCTTATTTGCGAGCGTCAATATTTTTAATTGTTTTCATTGTGTAACTGCATGTATTTTATTTTTGTGGCTCAGGTGTTTTCGTTTATACCTAACTTATATCTGTTGGTGGAAGCATTGTCGTTTTGTGCGCAGAGTTTAGGTACTAGTACTATTTTTTTCTTTAATTTGATGGTCACCAATTAATTTTTTTTAATAAAGAACTAGAGAGGAGAATAAATATTAAAATAAAAATAAACCGACTTCAAAAATAAAAATAATATTTTTTTTTTAGAAAATTAAAGTCGGGTAATAACATATGCTATTAAAGTAAAAAAATCTTTTGTATATTTAGTTATAAGCAGTTAGTAGTTTACCGGAATGTTATTATCCGACTTCATTTTTCAAAAATATATATATATATATTCATTGGGCCATATGAATATAAAAAGTAAATGCTTATACTTATAACATAAATGCTTATAAGTATAAGCAAATGCCCATAATGTAGATATCATCATAAGTTAACCGTGGTAAATTATTTTTTAAATATTCTTTTTTTATATTTGCTACTTTCATATTAGCCCTGTATATGTAATAGAATAAATTTTAATAAATTTAAACAATTTTAAAAGATCGTTCACCTGTTCAGTTAAACCAATGGCTCTGAAACAATTTGCAAAATGGGCAAACAACTTCGTAAATACAAGAGACAATCTGCTTGCAGAGACACGCAGCGGCAAATTGCAATAAAGGTGGCAGAAGAGAGATAAGCGTGAAAATTTGTTTACCATTCTGGTATATTTCAAAGTAACCACATTGCCATTATGGCGGTTTTAGTCAACAAAAATGCGAAATTGAATTGGCTTTAGCCTTGTGTGTAAAGTATACTTGCTTGTAAAAGCTTTTTTCGAGTTGTTTATTACAATGGTAACGCATTTAGAAATTGTTATTTCTTTTTGTCCCTTAAAACATTTTTAAATCCTTTTTAAACCTGTTAAGTATGTTTTACATTTATTTGTAAAAAAATTGCATCGCAGGAAAGAAAGAGTATAGATAGAGAAATAGTAGATAGGTTACGCTGTTCTGCAAGAATCCCCCAAACTAATGGAGTTATTTTGATAATTATTATTTTAATTGTAGCCCTTGGAATCAATTTATAAACTTGACGTTTCGTGTTCGCTATTGTTGCTGTTCCTTTTTGCAATCCACGGCGTTTAATTTTAATGTAACCATTTACACGGAGCGTTACAGAGTGTTTTCAGTAAAACAGCAGGTGTTACATCTAAAAATGTAATAGTATTTTTAATCATAAATCCGTAAATGCTATGTATTATTTTAAATACTGTATCGTATACAGGGTGTTTACAAAAGATGCGGAACAAAAATGCTACTAAAAATTGCTGAGACTAAAATATGACGATCTAACCCAACTTACTTTAGTTTAAAAGTGGATGATTTCGTTGATACAGGGTGTTAAAAATTTGTTCTGGTTTCAGCTTTTTTTAAATAAATTTGTTAATAATGGGTGTGCTTTAAAGGGGTTATATCCACTTTGAAGACCAAAAAAATCCAATTTTTCAAGATTTCTTTCTAGAAAGCCCTTTTGATTTATTAATTTAAAATTTTGTACACATATTCTGTATAATTTTAACAATATTTAAACATATTTAATTTGTCAAAAATATTATTTTGAAGGCCTGTTGTAACCGATGTCCGGGAGCTCCTCTAAAAAGAGACATTGTGCGGTGACCACTATATCTCTGGACTGGATTATCAAAAATTAAAAACCCGACATATCTTGTTTCAGAAATGTATAATCTATAAATTATTCAAAGAAATAAGCAAAAAACGTTTTTTAACAAAATAGAGGTTTCTCAAACACCAAAATCGATTTTGGGCCCCAAATTTAAACTTTAAAATATTTGTTAAAAAACAAATATTTATCGCAAATGAAAAACCTTCTATCAATTTCTAAAAAATATATCCAAGAAGCTTGTGTCCAAATTTGAGACCAATCGGTTAAGTAGTTTTTGAATTATCGTGGTCACCGTTTTTGAAAACACTGTTCTGAGAAAAACGCGTTTAAAGCTTTAAGAAACCTATACACACGCGCTTCTCTCCTAAACGATTTGACGTATTAACTTCAAACTTTTACAGAATATACTTGAATACATATACACTCGAAATATGCTTAAAAAAAGATTTTTTTTAAAAATCGTAAGTGGATATAACCCCTTAAGCCACACTATATGTTACTTTAAAATACAAATTTATATTTTTTAAAATATTTAATATTAAAAGGTATACCTGGAAAAGTTAATTTAGGCACCCGTTTTTAAGACATCAAGGGGAGGTCCGGGAAGCCCTGCCCACCTAAGCAAATTTGAATTTGAAGTGTCACTAAAATATAGGTCTTTATTAAAAACGGCATTTATTGCTCAAATGTATTGTTTAATTTAAGGTGTGCCTAATTTTTGGATAAGTAAATGTTTTTAGTAAAAAAACTTTTTTGGGACCCTGCCAAGCCCTATAGGTTGAATACCGCTGTCCACCTAGGGTGGACAATACCGCACATTTATTAAGATATTTTTAACTATAAAATAAAACATTTATAAACTAATTAAGTCATATAACGTATTACTAATATTTAATGTAAGTCCTAAATATTTTTTTTAAATAATTTTTTAAAACTTATGGTCATACGACTGAAAGGTAAACCCCAACATAAAAAATTAATAAATTTTTATCACATTTTTAATAAAATAATTTAGATAAACTACATTGTCGACATTTTTTATAAAACTTTAAATATCTACACAGCTAAATGGCAAAGATATGGTTTGGTGCCACCTTGGTCACAGCAATGTTCTCCGGGCGGTCTTACTCGATAACGCTATTTTTTTAAAATAAAACAATTTTATTTAAAAATCCTACAAAACATAATATTTTAATAATGCATAATAAAATACAATCCACCAATTACACAAATTAGGACGGTGGACGGCGTTATCCGCTGGGCAGGGCTTCCCGGACCTCTTCTACATGAAAAAAATCCTGTATAGCCAGGTCCAAGATATATGGGTTATTTTAGAATTAGATGCTAACGTTTTAGAGTGAATCGTTGGGTGATTTTATAACAAAAAGTTTAAATAAACCTATTTTATAATGGTCTTAACTTTTGGATACAGAGTCTTAAAAATAGTATATTATATACCTAGGGTCAAAAGTGAGCTATTACTTCCGATGAATTTAATATAATATAATGTGCGGGGTAAATAATAGCTTTCTCACCCGAGGTATATATAGAATCTTTTCACTGTTAACATTATTATATTAACAATTTTAGTTTTGGCATTAGTAATTTCCCAACAATTTGTTAAATGTATCGAAATATCAAGTAGACTGGAGCGTGTTTCCAATCGGATTGGCTTTAATTATGTAAACATTTTGCATGTGTCAACTTTTGATATGAGAATTGGTTTCATTATTAACCTAGGTGTTTTTTTATTATCATTATTTACCAAGGATAAAAAAATAATTCTCGTTAGGGAAATAAAGTTAAAAATAGTAATTTCTCAGGTCAGCAGTGAAAATAGTTTATTTTTTAAAGCTTCACTACCATATATCTTAAAAAATTTGTGGTAGAATTTTTTGCGCATCTTTAGAGACACCCTGTAAAATATCAGAGTTTTGTTTGTGTGTTTAGAAAACAGAAGGTGCTTTGAGATTTTGTCACTGTAAAATACTCATGTGAAATAGTCGTATATGATATCAAAAGAAATTTTTGCTGGCAAAATATTTCGATTGTATAAAAGTTGTGTTGCTTGGCTACAACAAATTACCAAAAAGCAACAAACCTCAATGAAACAAGAAAAAATATTTGGCCTATTTTTCTTTCTTGAATAAGATTATTTCACATAATTAAAAGCCAGTCTTTAAGCGTTAATTTGCATTTAAACCATCAAAATTGTTTTACTTTTTTATGTTGGCTTTATCAGTGGGGAAGCAGATAAAAGTTTCGCTGGTAGAAGTAAAACAGGCTAGTAAAATAGTCGTTTAAAAAATTTAGTTGGTGACAAGTTATACAGGCTGTCCGCACCAAGATTTCTGTTGCGGATTCTGTACGGAAAATTAATGCAAAGTACTTCTATACAATTTTTTCGAAAACTTAAAATTAACGGAGATACAGGGTTGTGGAAAAAATGTTATATTTTTTGTTAACTTTTTTTTACTGTGCTGATATTTACCAAATTTTGCATACATATCAATACCAAATAACCCATAAACAACGTTTGTTTTCAAGGCTTGCGGTGTTTATTTTGAAAATCAGAATTTCTAATTAAACGGACATTAAAGTTTAAAGTCGTTTTTCAGGAAACCGTTCATTTTAAGTTAATACAACAAAATAACCTTTTTTAAGACATTTTGATGCTCTTTATTAATTTTTTATACAAATTTATAAAAGGATTAAAAGGAAAAAGTTCCAAACATTTTTATAAAGTGAAGGAAAGTTTAAGCCCTTTGGCATTGCCTACTGGCGTCAAATTAATAGGGTGAATACAAAGAACTATTAGCGATATGTGTGCAAAATTTGGCGAAAATCAGTACACTGAAAAAAGTTATTGGAAAAAATAACAAAAAAAACTCCCTCTATCTCTGTTAATTTTGAGTTTTCAAAAAATTGCATAAAAGTTTGTTACATTATTTTTTGTGCAGAATCGCAAACCGAAATTCTGATGCGTAATTTCCGGACCCCTGTATATGACCATTAACTGATAAGTCATCTTGTATACATAACTACAGAAACAAATATAAACGTATTTATTTTTTTTCACTTTAATTTTAAATTTATTCTACCCTAACGGTCTTCACAAATGTGAAAAAAATCAAGGGTAAATTTCTCGACAACTTAAATTTTTATGAAAAAATTCGCAGCTAAAAATAAAGATCGACGTGTTCGAGCTTTTTTACCATCCTCTAAATGTAAAATAAATTTGTTTCTACCCACGCGACTTAACTCTATATTGAAAAACAGTTAAACAAGCCTTATTGCATTTTTATGTTCAGTTTTCTATTATTGTTTTTGAAACCAAAAACCGCACAATATTAAATTTTTTTGTCAGGTATGAATTTACCGTTAGAGTATACATTTTTTATTTTAAAAATTGATGTTGGAAATTTTTATTAGAAAAACTCTTGGGGAATGCCCGCTTCCAAGAAATTGTAAAGCTAATAAAAGATCGCGGAAATGTAGATTTCATTTCTACTATGGCACATAAAAATTTATCATATTTCTTATTCTTGAAAATCGCACAAATACAGAATAACTGAAGCATAGTTTTAATAAAATTCAACTATACGCTACGGAGTTATTGTTTTGTATATTTCATATTGCTGTCGGAAAAAATTTTGATTTTAAGGGTATATTAGAAAGTAAGAGAACTGCTATGCTCAATATAAAAACAGTTTAAAATATGGAATTTAAAAATAGATAAATATCTTATTATTTGCTTTAATCTTTTATAAGAAAAATCTTTGAATAATGTGAATAAGTACATTATGCTACTTCACAACTTCCATGAGCAGTTTTTGCCATAGTCAATCTCACACATAATTTGTTTTTGAAATGTTAAACAATAAATAATATTAATATTTTAACACCATGAATATATTTTAACTTTTAACAAGGTTTGGATTAAAAAATTAAGGGGCTCATTAACACCGTTTTCAATAATTTTTACATATTTAAATGTATTTCCCAAAAAATATATAGTGCTTGTCTAAAGTCGGGACCTCCTCCTCCAAACTCCAAATTGTTTTGTATTTTTTGGGAAAATTTGGAAACTTTAGTAAGACAACATTAACCAAATTTTGGGCAAGAAATAACAGATAGAAATGTCAAACTGAGATTTCGGCGTCATTAAAAAAAAAATAATAAAAGGAAAGGAGGGTCTTGTTGCACATCATTTTAAAGCTTATTATGAGTACTTTATAACCTCAGAATATACCTAAAGTCAATACTTTGAATGGCCATATCTCCAAAACTAATAAAGTTAGATATACCTATTGTGGTATTTTTCTAAGGGGCTTTTAAATATCTTTTTAATGATAATATAATATACAGGGTGCATCATTAAAAAATATGAATATTTCTTGTCCTACCCTGTTTATTATAACCAATATTTTTATTAAATAAACCCCTAAAGAGCTTCAAAAAAATACCATACTAAGTGTATCTAACTTTATTGGATTCGAAAATGTGGCCATCTAAATGAGATATTAAGGTAATTTTCAAAGTAACGTCATTTTGTAGTAGGTAAAGGTGTTATGAAGTACTCGTTAGAAGCTTTAAAATGATGTGCCACAAGACCCCTTTCCATTATTTTTTTTAAATGAGTGCCCAGATGTCAATTTGACATTTATATCCGTTATATATTGTCTTAAATTTGGTTTATATTGTATTATTAAAGTCCTTAAATATTCATGAAAATTTACCCAATCATTCAAAACTTGGGAGGGGGTCCTGAATTTAGACAAGAGCTGTATATATTTTTTCCACGACCGTGAAAAAGGCTGTCTTTTTAATCGTTAACATAAGGATAAAGTACTCCCTTCTAGTACACTACACACAGTGTTAAAAAAGTAACTTTTTAACACTTTGAAGCTTTTTTCACACTTTGAATTAGTGTTTTTTTTCAACGCCTACTACAATAAACTTAAATATTAATTTATGCAATGTAACAGTAAGCGCAACATCAACTGTACCTTTGATTTCGTCATTATTTATTTTAGTTTATGTATCACTAGTTTTAAAATTTGACAGTTTAAACAGTAAACGCAACATCAACTGTACCTTTGATTTCGTCATTATTTCTTTTAGTTTATGTATCACTAGTTTTAAAATTTGACAGTTTGCAAATAAATTTATTAAAAATTATTAAAAATTTATAATAATAATGAATTTAGATGACCAAGAAATTTAAAAGAAATGTATACTGTTTTAGTATTATTTCTACAAAAGTAAGTACATACAATTTTCTAGAATTAAATAATAAATGCATAGGTATGAAGAGAATAATTATTGTCTCTTAAATGATAAGGAGGCTATGATTTTTTATTGCAATATAATGGCTGTGCTACAAAAATTAAAATTACTAAGTTTGGATAAATAAAACATGTATAAAATGGTATTTTGGAAAATTTTAATATGGTCGTGGTAAAAATATAGTATGTAACACATGCATAAAGTGTCTTTTTTTGCTAATTGGATTGCCGCACTCGCCTAACGGCTTGTGCTGTCAAACAAAGTATCACTTTACGCACTTGTTACATAAATTACTATTTATTAATTATGAAATGCTAAAATACGTCTTTTAATTCATTAAATTTAAAATGTGTTTTTATGAAAAACGGTCAAAGATATCAATTTAAATAAGGTACACCTTTTTTGTAAAAAAGATAAAGAAATTGAGCGGTAAAACCAAACTGTTAACTTTGTTACCTCTGTCAAAAATGCATACAGTAAGTAAAATAAATCGTCTTACCGTGTATAATCCCGACTTACTAAACAGCCGTTCATCTATAGAAAGAAGTATTAAGTTATGAGTTACTTGAGTTGCCCAAATATTATTGATACTGTAGTTTAAAAGTTAAATCTAAAGTAATATATTTTTATTCTAACTTTAAAGGTCAATAACTCTTTACCAAAGCATGATAAAACTTGTTTATATATAAAGTACCAACATTGTATTGGCCCACTCTATCACTTCAATCATTTATGACCTTACCTTGTTGAATATCCTGAATATTGTTATTAAAATAAATAGGAATTTGTTTGTTGTTTTAAAAAACCAACAAGTAAAAAAATGCCAAAATAAAACATATTTTTATAAGAGCATAGCAAAGTGATTATAAACATTTTTTAATATTTATTTAATTGCAAATAAACTCTTTGTTGAAAAACATCATGCTTATAGGCTACATTTTTTTTCACAAAAAAAACAATAAAATTTAATATATTTTGGACCTAATAAAATGAACATTTTTTTACGGATATTAAAATTAAAAGTGCTTTTAAACTCAATCTCGTGATATAGGCTTACTGTAAAAATATAAGTAGATATATAGGAGGAGGACCATATAAACATATTTTCTGCGCAATATTAAATACTTTAACTTACCGTAAATATAATACATTGTGTCCAAATATTCGAAGTATCACCCAAAAGAATGTATTTAAGAGGGTTTATTATTTTTTTAATTTTTATATATTTTTATATTTTAATTGGAAAATTAAATACATGTAAAAAAGTATTAATCATTTAAAAACTTACAAGCATCCAGAAATAAACTAACAAACAAAAGAAATGGAACTAATATTATTTAGGTATTTGTCGTATTACATACATAAAAGAAAATGGAGTTGTTCTGCTATTCTAGACAATATGCGATTTCTTTTTTTTGTTAACATCATTTTGACTTTTTAAATGATTTGCAGTACACACACATATATTTTAATACACTCGGTCAAATTTGTGCGCGAGAGAACTCCTAGAAAAAAAAAACAGTTATAGTTCTAAAAATATTTGGCCCGTAAAGTTTTAGAATTAAAATTTTATTAGGAGTGATATTTATTTAAATATATAATTATTTTTTGGATAAACCGGTCGGGACAAGCCGATTACGATTTTACATAGAATCGCCCATAATTTTTCCAATTCAAAAAGTTGATGGTTTTTGAGATACAGGGTGTCAAACTTTTAGAGGTTTTCAAAGTGAGGAATTAGAAACTGTTTACCTTTTTGTTGTAAAATGTAGATGGCGCCACTTCTAGTCCTTTGTTTATGTTTAAAACATCATAACTTTTTTTTTTGTCTTGGTATATTATGGCTTTAGTAAAAAAATATCAAATTTTTGTACAAAGAGGTATACAATGCGGGTGGCCTAGATAAAGCGTAAATGAATACAAAACAAATTCCCTATGTGAAATAAAAAGTTTAATTCGGAATATCTTAAAAACGATTGTTTGTAGCGATATTTACTAGGTATACGTTTTTTGTTTACGAAAAATGGTAGAATAAAAATTCTTTACTGAAGCTATAATATCGAGATAGTGATGTAATCGCATCATCGCATTCGCGAATATTCACATATTTTTTGATATTCGCCTTTGCATTCGGCACAAACAATGCGAATATTTGGCGAATGTTTTTGACCAACTAAAAGAAAATAATATATGGATTTAATAGATATGGAATGATAATACAACGACTAGGATTTATAATTTTCGTTTAGTAAGGATTGTATACAGGTTCAGTTAAATAATATAACACATAGGCAATGTGAAAAAAGAGACAATCTAACTAAATACCAGCATGTAAACAGGCGTGAATCATAGTGCTTGTTTTGTTATTCTATTGCCGGCCGATGAACCAAAACGCATTGCTCATAATGTATATGTAAATTATAAGTACTTGTTTCAAATAATGGTTATAATTTCTTTTACAAAAAAGAATAAATAAAAAAAAATAGAAAAAAATCTTATACCTAAATTTGTGTGATATTTTACGAGCTCTATAGATTTTTGAAAGTCATAATTTGCGATCGCATTCGCGAATATTGGAGATGAATATTCGCATTCTCGAAGGTAAAAATTCCAACATTCGTTAACTAATACAAGATATAAAAGAGTTATTGCATTTTGAACATAAGCGAAAGACAGCTGGTGGTTCCCTCCACATTTATGTTCCCCGCCCTTTAAAACTTCCTAATACCTAATTTTGTGGAGAAGTTTTTTATATTAAAAAAAAGTATTTAAAAATCACTAAACTAAAACTAAAACACAGTCATGCAAATACACTTTAAGACTATGGCAAATTGGGTTAGATTAGAAAGAGTTGTATTTTGGCCCAAGAAATGTGCGGTTACATTTTGTACAGACCTATTAAAAATACCCTGTTTTTTTTATGCTTAATCATTTTGGGGGACTAATCAAGGTCAGATGGGGCTAAGCCCCCTAGCCCCTCCCTAATTTTGCCCCTGTTTACTACGTCTTTATGTTTAAAATAAATTTAATATTACTTAAATAAAAATGTGTTGCGTTGTACCTCGCTTGCTTAGGATTTGACAAGCCGTCTTGTCGACTGCGAGATTGATTTTAATAAGAACATGAAATAAAGGCTGGAAATAAGCCGATATATCCAAGAGATGGTTGCCTTGCACTCCACCCCACCCGGTAAAATCCATCGGAATGTCAAAAAATAATTGGTTTGCGGATGTGAGGATTTACCGTTGCTTTGTTCTGAAAAATGTATTTTTGATATGACTTTTATAGGATAGAGGTACATATATTAAAATATATCATGCCGCATTTATTTGAAGAAGTAATGGGGTGGAAAAGTTTTTAAAGAATTTTTTAAAATTTTATCAATAAATTTTGAAAGTAATTGCACAAATCCGCTATTAATTGATTCATGTTTTTTGAGCACTTTTAAAATTGTCTGCCACAATAATAAATAAGCAATAATGGTCTTGTTGTTTTTCGATCAATAATAATGTTATACAGTATGCATTTCTGTAATTTCCCCTTACCTTTATATATATATATATATATATATATATATATATATATATATATATATATATATATATATATATATATATATATATATATAATAATAATATAAGGCATTTATAATATTTCTTTATTAGACATTACTCAGTAGTTTAAACAAGATGCTTCTATTTGTTTTGAGGGTAAAAAATAAAGATAATTTTTATTTTATTTTTTTTCCCATAACTACTTAATGGTTGACTTTTGGCTCCATGTTAAAAAGCAAACTAATTTAATTTTGAGCAAAAAATCACCTCCTTAAACTTTTGGCACTTGTTTACAAACACCCTGTATAGTATATATACTAATTGTGTAATTGAAATATTGGACTAACAAAATTTTAATATACCCTCATATAAATACATAAGAAAATTTAAACTTTATGTCATTGTTTTAATTTACTTTAAGTGAAAACTGAAACTAATAAAGTTAGATGTCCTTAATGTGGAATTTTTCTAAAGGTGTTTTATAGATTTTTAGTGGTAATATAATATACAAAATGCTTCATTAAAATATATATATATATACAGGACTATATTAAGTTGATATTTTCCTCTTAACACTGTATAAAATGCAAAATAATAAAAACATTTTTTAAATAAAATTATGTAATTATGTTGAAAAATGCTTTGTTTCCAAAATGCAAGGTGTTAAAGTTTTAAGAAAAAAATTCTTTTTATTATACCTTTCTTTACTCAAGATATTTCTAAAAAAATGTGTACACCTTTTTTGACCGTAACATTACATTTTTACTGTACAAGTCAAAAAATATTAGTGGCGTTTGAACAAGCTTTATATTGATTTCTTTTCAAAAAAGAAAAAAAATGATACGGCACTGCTTTTTCTGCTAATCAATATTATTTTTAAAATACCCTTTAACTTTAAAGATAATATGGTTTTTTATTATTTTTTCGTACAACGCACGTTGTTAAAGAAAAATCATTTTGATGCATGGCAAAATCACTAAAATCTGATACGGTGTTTCGTATGTAAAATTCGTTTTTGTCCAATATTTATTAGAATAAGGTCAAACACCTAATAATGTTCAATAAAAGTATAGGTAATGTAAGTATTTAACCCTATTTTATCTGGAGTGGTAGGAAAGTTATGGAAACAAATCATTTTTTCTTAAAACTTTAATACCTTGTATTTTGGAAACAGAAGCATTTTACAACATAACCTTATTTAAAAAAATATACTTATTTCCTTGCATTCTATACAGTGTTAAAAGAAAAATATTAACTTCAAATTACCTTGTATTAAATATATATTTTTGTCCTACTACGTATATTATATTATTAAATGGGTTTGAGACGTGATCAAACCAATTTAAAATTTGGCAAAAATCGATATTTGTCAACCTGTCTTACCTGGGTAGCTTTCCAGTAACGAAAATTTTTGTGCGTCACGCTCTAGGGCTTGAAGCTCTTGATCTGCTATAAAAAGTTAGTCACTGGAACGCATCCTTAGACAAGGAAAGAAAGATAACTTTAAGAAATTTTAAAATTTTGTTTTTTTAACCTTACTTGGCTTTATAATAATAATCTATTTTTAATATCTAATTTCATTTTAAACAAATAATTTTAAAAATGCATCCTTAACCATAAAAACACGTTTGAAGCATGAAAACCAAAAGAGGGGCTGGTGCATGAAGTGCAAGGGGAAAGAAACACGGAGTAGTTCAGGTGCATAACACTTTCCGTCACTGGAACGTCATAAAGTAGAACGAAATGCTCCTGAGCTACTCGGGAGCGCTCTATTTGCGCCACTGGAAAGCCACTCTGAGCGATGGCTAAGTCCGCCGTGTTGGGCTTAGGGACTCCCCATTTCATGTATGGTATGTATAGGGGGCCCCATTGGACAAAATTTCAAGTCTGGTCAAATACAGTACCCTTACAGTTGCTCTTAGACTATAAGCTTTTAGGTTACTGTAGAAAAGATATCTCAGTTTATTAATGAAGTAACTGTCACGTTACTGAGCTTGTATATTACTTGCATACTCCATTTACTAAGTTAAAGCACCACATACATTAATTTTCTTTATCTAAGTACGTTAACGTAAATTGATATCTTGAAAATTTAAATGTCTGGGCCTTATTTTTCTGTACAACTATCAAGGAGTGGTGCTACCGGTGTTTCATATTTAAAATGATCGTATGCAGATAAAAAGACTTGGTACTTTTAATTGTTTTAGCAGGTGAACATTGGGAAGGACAAATTATATGTCGGCTCATTATACAATCTGATCTCTTGGTTTAAAATTTTGTTGAAGAAGCAAGTTCTTTTGTTTTCTTTTTGTATTTATTTACGTATCTGCACTAGGATTATTATTTTTTTATGTTAATAAAATATAAAGGGGGTAATTGTTTAAAAAATATACTTTTTACTGCCAAATATCTTGGAAACGGCTTAAAATAAATAGAAATTATAATACATTTTTAAGAAGGTAATGTGGTGACCCTTATAAGAGAATTAATTATACAAAGTTTTGTTTAATTTAAAAAAATATGTATTTTAATAATTAGACTTGATCAAATTAGAAACAAAGAAAAATCATAACTGCAATTTAATTAAAAGGTTAGGAATCGGAAAAAATGATTTTACAGAATTGGAAAATCCCTATAAACAAAAAGTTATAATGGATTAAAGAAAACGCAATAAATTAAGGAACACGCTCTAGCAAGTAAACGATGCAAAATAGCGAATTGCGTTTTTACCAGTTCGCGACGTTATTTCCAATAGTTCACCAGAGGAAGTTAGCGTTTTTGTAAAATATACTATTTTATATTAAAAGCTTTGAATTTGGCTTATCCTGTACAATATGTAAGAAAATTACATATTTTTCCCGTTTGATTTCCATCACTTACCTTCGGCTAGTGGCAAAAATTTTCTGTGCTCGTTTTTTGTTAAAAAATATTGTTTATGGCTCGTGTCGAAGGTGATTTTTACACTCGTAGTATTGTCGCAATCGGATATCACCTCGTATAACATTCCCACTCTTGTGAAATACAGTCAGGACCTAAAGTCCGTCAATCTTCTTCTAAAATCTGAACCATTCGGTATATTGTAATAAAATTTAAAACTTTGCATTTTATGACATAATAATGAAAACTTTAAATGTCAGTGTGACAGCTGGGCTCTATACTGGAAAAATAGCAAAAAAAAATATGTTTTTTAATTTATAAAAAAAACGTAATATATCTGCACTTTTTAGAATTAATTTACTTTGTGAAAATAGACTACCGCTATTGTTTTTGGTTACCAAATTTATTGAGAGACTTACAGAATAACCTCGAAAATATAATTTTATCTTTGATTTATTAAGAAACTTTTCAAATTTTTCATTTTTTCATTAAACTTCCCAATCCCATAAAATAAAATGTAAATTGTACATGTCGGGACGGGTGAATTTATTTTCCAAAAAATCTATTTATCTGCGGTCACCTGCTAAGGCATTTGTAATATTTCTTTATTAGACAATACTTAGTAGTTTAAACAAACGTTCTAATTGTTTTGAGGATAAAAAATAAAGATAATTTTTATTATTCGCCATAACTCCTTAATGGTTGACTTTCGGCTCCTTGTTAAAAAAGCAAACTAATTCAATTATAAACAAGGAATCACCTTCTTAAATTTTTGACATTTGTTTACAAACACCCTGTAGAGTATGTCTACTAATTGTGTAATTAAAATATTGGACTAACAAAATGTTAATATACCCTCATATAAATACATAAGAAAATTAAAACTTTATGTCATTGTTTTAGTTTTCTTTGAGTGCGTTTTTACAATGTCGTGTTAACAAACCAAGAGTTAAATTATTATGTGGTTGAAGTGTAAGTAAAATTTTAAAAGCTGTCAAATGCATTGTCCCCTGGATTTACTAAATATGGATTGACTCGACATTGTAAAAACCGCTCTTAGTAAATTAGGATTACCCTGTGAGTAATTCGATAAACTAGATAGTGGGTAAAACTTCCTAAGATTAATATATGAAAATTATATTCAAATATTTAAATATAAAAGTATTTTTTATTCACGCTTAAATTTTATCTTATTTTATTGGGTTATTAATTTAAGACCAAATTAGAATATAAAAATATGTATGAAAATTTTATGACCCTCTATGGCCTAACGTATACACCACAAAGATTTTAATCGTAGTGTTACCCAAAAATAAGCAAAATTCTTTGACTTTTTAATGCTAGGTGCTATAATTATATTAGATTGTTATCATACGTATTAAGCATTAGAGTCCGTTGATAAGACTAGCAACGTAAACGAGGGTCGGTATCTTAGAATCACATGAAATGCCAAGAAAAATTTCTGCTGTTTAATTAAGATATTTTTTAGTTATTTAAGTTGCATAATTAAAGAGTTCTCGGATATTTTTAACATTTGGTAATATGAGGAATTAGTTTTGTTTTTGTTGAAACTACTGTCAAATAGGAATAGTCAGGAACATTCTATATGAGATTGCAATACTTTAGGTGAAATAAAATAATATGTTTTCACGTTAGATTTTAAAGATTAAAAAGAAATATATGCAAGATAAAACAAGAAAAAACAACTTAAATAGTGGATTTCAGCCGTTAAAAGTGTTTAATGACCATAATTCTCTTATTTTTGATGTAAGCACTACAACCCTTATAACACAAGTTGGTTTTATAAACGTTTATAAAACATTCAAGTAGTTTGGGTAACGTACGATAAACGTTCTCAAACGTTCGTGAATGTTCTTTAAAAGTTTTTTGTTGATAAAACAACGTTTTAAAAACGTTTCTTTTGGACGTTTACAAAACTTTCTTTATAGTCCCTAAAACGTTCTAGAAACAGGTTTTTAAAGTTTTCTTGGGACGTTTTAAAAATGTTGTCATAGTATGTTTTTGTACGTTTATTAAACGTTTTTTATAGTAGCTAAAACGTTCTAGGAACAGGTTTTAAAAGTTTTTTGGGACGTTTTAAAAGTGTTGTTGTATGTTGTATTGCTGAATTTATACAGACAAATAACATTAAAATAAAATAGGAATATCCAATTAGAATTCACAGATTGAACACATAACCTTTATTTACAACCACTAATTGGTTATTCTTATTTTATTCTTTTGTTATTTGTCTGTATAAATTCAGCGTATGTTTTATGTGAATGTTTTGGACATTTAAATAAAAACTACTTTTATTACAGATTAGGCAGAAATAACCTTATTTATTACATTATATTTAAAAACGTACATTATAAACAAATTATATGTATGTATATATAGTTATTGTCAAAAAATAAGGGTACATATCAAATTTTTAAATTAGTTGTGTTCACATTTACACTTAAGAGTACAGAAATACAAGCACCCCACCAGCACTACCACAATTATCAGTTAGTTGATTTAATTATTTTAGTTAAACAAGCAATGTCATTTACTTAATGACAGAAGACAGAAAAATTTGAATGTGCGTTCCTAGCAAAAATTAAAGATTCCCTAAGTGCGTTCCTAACGAATAATGCTCCTCGAATATTTTTCCAATGAACAACTTTAAGAGTTATGTTTTTATTCATTTTATTTCATTATTCATTGAAGTTCAGAATACGGTCAATAAAAACGCTTCATGTCGGTTCTAAAAAACGTTTAGTCAATACGTTTATATAAAACTTTTGTAAAACCTTTTTTAAGTCTTGAACGTTCGGAACTAAAGTGTACCTAAAACGTACGTTTTCTAAACATTGTGTGTTATGAGGGAACATATTGCAGTTTCATTAAAATCGGCAAGAGACACCTGGGATAGGATCCTTGTTTAGTTGCTTTAGTAGAGACAAAAAGTTAAAACCTGTTGACATTTATTCCGCAATTTGGGAACGTAACATTGAGTAACAAAAAAGATTCTTACTATTGCTTTGGTGGATACATTACCTTTACTTTACACGGAAACATTTTTTCTTTTAACATTAAAAACTTTTACAGCTATATTTTACTATTACTTAAAAGTTGTGATAGTGCTACAGGTGTTTTTTTGCACAAAAATATAAGGAAATAATGATTGCTTCTTTTAAGCTAAAATTGCAGTTTTCCCAATGTATTTAACCGTTAGAACACTATTTCTTTTTAGATGTTAAATACTAATACTAATTTATATAAGGAATCTAATATTTTGTTGCATTCTCTCGATTACCGTATTAAAAATGTTTACCTTCACGAAGTAACTTAATTATATTATATGTTTTGTCCCTAAAGCTGAATATAAATATGAAAGTAAACTTATTTTACAAACTGTCCACGAAAACAAGAGTGCAAATGGATAAAAAAAATATTTTTGAGAAGAAATGTTTCTTGATAAAAACGTTTGCTATAAAAATATGAGTAATCTACCCTTGTTTTATATTTTTAAACAAAATTATATTCAGCATTTTAAATTACTTAATTTTTTATTTTCAGAGAAAGCAATTATTTTAAACTTTTTATTAAAATAGTCTATAAACCTCTCATATCTTGCTTTTAAATTAGCCGCTTTTCCCTAAGTTCATACAAAACACAATTTTCTAGCTGTAAACGAATGTAGTCGAGGCGTTTTGCCAAATTATAAAGTACAATAAAATTTTGAATTATTTCGGTTATCAATTAGAAACTTTATTTTAAAAATTTTTAAATAACATTTTGCTTATAAATATAAAATAAAGCAGTAGCTTACTCTGGAAAAAATCATGCTTTTAAGTTTTAAAAACCCTGTATACAAAAAACATCATTCTCTCTTCGTGAATCATATTTGTTGCAAGCAAAAATTTTTACCAAGAATAACTCTTTTGAAAAATAACCTTTTTTTCCATTTGTCCTATTGTAAAATTCGTGGACAGTGTAGATTCATGAGGTATATTTTTTAACTGATCAAAAAATCTAAAAGGGACAAATCAGTCCTCATAGGAGACGAAAAAACTTAACTTTATTAAAATTCGAGTCTGGGTGATTTTTTAGTTAAATTAAGAAGCAGCCTAACCTCGGTTTCCATATTACTTGAAAATAAAAGCATACGAATATAAACGCATGGGAGCTTTGGTGAAATAATCGAGAAAGTCAAACAACTTACTGTTTACTCGAAAGTTATTTTAATTTTAAAATTCAGCAACTTTGCGAGCGTATTGTATGTTTACGTAAACACAAATATACGCGATATTTTCCTGAACTTTTAATTTTGAAGTTGCCTTTATAATCATAATAGCCTCGTTTACTTTATGTTCTGGCTTTCCGCCCACCTTCTGCAAGTTTAACATGGGAAATTTTTGGTTTAACGTTTCATGATAATCGAGTGCTAAGCCAGAATAAATAAGACGTTTTTGTGTTTTGCGGGGTTTCTTAAAAGTATAGTATAGGTTTTACATAAGCTGCATATACAAAGATCTCTCGAAAGACAAGACCAAACAGTTATTTTTGTACCATAGGGCATAAAATAACACTTTTCCGCCCGCGGCTGTAAGTTGTACAATTAGCTGTGGGCGTAAAAGTGCTTAACGCCAGAGGTGCAAACAATATTTTTGTACAAATGAAATTAATATACAAGCATTTTCTGTAGTAAGGAAGTAAATTTCCCAGCTTTTTAATGTTTCAAATTGTAGTCAGTATATTTTTAACATATGTTTAATTAAATAAATTGTGGTTATACCAAAAAAATGGGGCAATATGTAATTTTAGTATTGTTTTATTAATTTATAAATGCGGGCGTTTTTGATGCTTTTTACTCTAGGGCGTAAAAGTGCTATTTTTCGCCCTTATTTATGAATGCGGGCGTTTTGATACTTTTGCCCTAGGGCGTAAAAATGCAATTTTACGCCCTCAAATGGAGGAGCGTAAAATTGTGTTTACGCCCGGTCGTAAAAATGTTATTTTTGTACCAAGGGCGTAAAATAGCACTTTTACGCCCGCGGCTGAGAGCAGATTGTTGTCAGAGCTTCGCAAGAGCTGTGGCAGTAAAAGTGCTTTACACCAGGGGTACAAACAATGGTTTTTGTACGACTGAAATTAATATACAAGCATTCTCTGTAGTTAGAAGAAAATTTCCCAGCTTAAAATGTTTTAAATTGTAATTAGTATACTTTTAACATATGTAATTAAATAAATTGTTGTGTTGCGAAAAAATAAATGGGGCATTATTTAATATTATTATTGTTTTATAAATTTATAATTGCGGGCGTTTTTGATACTTTTTGTCCTAGGACGTATTAGTCCTTTTACGCCCTCAATTATAAATGCGGGCCTTTTGTTACTTTTTGCCCTAGGGCGTAAAAGTAAAATTAAACGCCCTCAAATGGGGGCGTAAAATTGAGGTTTACGCCCCGCCGTACAAAAAACATATTTTAATACCGGGTGTCAACGAATCTACTAGACAAGACATAACTCCCAGAGCAGGGATGGCGAACCTTTACGTATTAAAGTGCCATGTTTCTCAATAAACGTTCATTGGCTTCATAGACGTGCCATTAAATTGTTTTAACTTTGTGATTATTGGAAAAAAAAATAGAGTTTACCCTAGATCCTAGCTAACATTTTTGCTTTATCTAATCCGGCTTATTTTTTTTTAACGGAAGTTTATAAAATCAGCTCATTGATATTTGTTATCCAGTGACAGACTTTTTGTGCCTAAAAATAATAATTTTCAAGAAAATAGTAAGTTCAAACTCTAAGCTTTCAAAGTTTATGTAAATATATGACCAGCAAAAAAAGCTACGTTAGGTTATTGAGATCTATACAACATACACTATTTTTTAAAAATATATTAATTTTGAAACTCTCTACAGTACCCTCTGAAAGAATACAAATGAACATCAACCCTTGCCATAAATAATTACTATAAAATAGCAAAGTTAAAATTTTGTATAAATATATACATATAAAAGAATATTAAAATTGTCAAATCAAAACGCAAGTATAAAGTAACAAAGTCTGCATATACTCTACAACCGAGTAAATGCCTTGTCAATAAGAAATTGCCTAACGGCATTCCCTTTTGAATTTAACACCATGCATATTTCTAAAATCTCTTGAAAGCTTGTTGTAGAGTGGGTAAGACAACCGTAAAAGGAGAGTTTTCGAAAAGGAGGTCCCTGTGGGAAGGAACATCTATAATAGTCCTGTTTCTAGGTCTGTATTGATTGAACTCTCCGAGTCTCCTAAATAGTCCCATATTAGAATTTCTACATAAAAGTCACGCACTTAAAAATAAACACACATGACAAAGTGTGGATTCTTTTCTGGACAAATAAAGGTTTGCAGCTGTCGTGGTTTAAGATTAAAAATTAACCTCAGTAGCCTTGTGCCACAAAGACTCTCTCAGATGCATTAATACCTCCCCAGGACACAATATTATTCAAAAGATGGCTGTGTCAGTGACAAAGGCAGAGAGCAATCCTGATCTGTCCAGTGTATTTTTTTAAGTTAAGGATTGCATAAAACGCTGAATTTAATTTTCCCCAGGCAGACATAATCAACGTGATTTTTAAAAGACATTGTGAGTCAAAATGGTTCCAAAGATTTGGTTGTTTTGAAATTTCAACGATGTAACTGATTCAAAAACATGATATTTTGACTTGACTAGACGCTGGCGTAACCCTTGACAAATATATAACTTTGAAGACAGTTTTGGGTTAGTTCTGGTTAGTTCTGGTTAAACAAAAATGATAAATAAACACAAATTATTTTGACGACAGTTTTGGGTTCAGGGCATTACTTTGACCTTCCAATTCGAAAATTAAACAAAAATTTGAATTAATAACAATTTTATAACAAATTGTTTAAAAATTGTTTATATCTGGCCGCTGGTGTAACCTTTGATACATAAATATTTTTGACAACAGTTTTGGGATCAGGCCATTACTGGGACCTTTCAGTCCGAAAATTAAACAAAAATTTTAATAAATAACAAGTTTAAACGCCGTTTTAAACAATTTTATATCTGGCCGTTAGCGTAACCTTTGATACATAAATTATTTTGACGGAATTTTTGGGTTTAGGGCATCACCAGGACCTCCCAATCCAAAATTTAAACAAAAATAGTAATTACTAACAATTTTACAAGCAATAAAATATTTGTAAACTAATGGTGTTTTAGTGTATAGTCGTGGCATTTGGCTCGTCGATGTGCCGCTGCCCGTTCCAGCCTCATTCCAAAAATTGATTATTTCCAAGACACATCAGAAAATTATTGTTAGTTTTAGATTTTCATAAAAAAAAATCTTATTAATTGGTGTAATGTCATAAAATTGGCTAGGATGGAGAGGGGTTTGTGGGATAAGAAATTAAACTATACCCTCTCTAGATGACTTTTATATACCCTGTAAAAGTTTATTTATATATTTTTATTATCTGTCTAGATTTAAATAAGATTTATATCTGTCTAGATTTAAGCACTCAGCGATATTTATGACTTTATAAATTTATTATTGTGCAGCGCACCTTTTGAACAATTCGCCTAAGAAGCAGAACAAAAATCCTTCTTCGTTTGTTTTTATGTGACGCCCTTCTAATGAATGCATTTTGACTTGTTTACTAGCCAGGTGTAAAATAGGTTTCGATGCGGCCCACCTTGGGCACGCTAGCCGAGCCAGGAGCATTTCTTGAAACCAAAAATACTGGGCCGTCCGTCGCGCTTCTAATGGACCCACTTTAACTTGTTTACAAGCCAGGCGACGCGCCAGTGGTCCGGCCTGTCCGCTCGTCCGCCTCTAGTGAACATCTACTTTAAATGTACGCGTCCACTAGCGACGGGCTGGCAGACGGGCCGGACCGCTGGCGTGTTGCAAGGCAGCTTGTAAATAAATTAGAGTGCGTCCATTACAGACGCGCCGCATTGGAGCATCCGGCAGGAGGTTTAGGTGTTGAAAAATATTCCGTCCGCCCGCGCGTCGCAAGTGGTCGCGTACCCTAAGGCTTTATATAATTTTTTGTCAGTCTGTTCGGCCCGGCTCCGCAAGTGTGAAACGAGGGTTACTCTCGTTTTACATTAGTGCGAGCCGGGAAGTTGGCGACATTTTTCATTCATATTAGCGAAAGACGGAAGACGGGCGACGGACCAACGCTATCGAAGTGTATGTAGTCAAATGAAACCTTTCATACGCAGAGAACGAGGAAAGTCGGTAAACTCAAAGGCTTCGTATAATTTTTTATCTCTCTGTCCATCAAAACCGGCTTAGTGTGTAAGGCGCTAACGCTATCGAAGAGTATGGAGTCTTATGAGACCTTTCACACGAAATGAATCCGGAAGTTCGGCAAACCTAAAGGTTCCATATAACATTTTATCACTCTGTCCGACGAGTCCGGCTTAGTGTGCAAGGAGGGTATAGGTTAAAGCACACATGGTTGAAGTCTTAGGTAAGAAAAATACTTACCTACCTTAAATAAGCAACATGTTACGTAATCTGGTTACTTCACATTAGTAATGTATTAATTTTTATAAAATATGATTTGTTTCTAGGGTAGTAGTGTAGTAAATTTTATATTTAAAAAATATATATATTACCGATATCATGTAGTGTCATTCATTACGTGACCTTGACATATCTTTTCAGGTAAGACTTTAACCATCTGTGCTTTGAGTTTTACGTTAGAGTTTACTGGACATTGTAAAAGCGGCTCTTAAAGAGTTTTTAATAGCAATTTAATAATCCCAATTATTAATTATAATGGTAGGGGAGCCCAAGAGGGTATTTCGGGATTTCCTACAGCGCGGCAGATTAATATACCGGAGGATACCTTGTACCCGGTTAAATACCTTCACCAAATATGAGCCCCGTTTACAGGGACGATCATAAAAAACAAAAATATATCCATCAGAACTTGTTGAGCGCGTCAGATTACGATAGGGTAATTTAATTACATGCTAAACAGTGTATATTCCACTAATCTGACAATTTAGGAGTGACGTAAAGAAAACAGGGGGCTACAAAGAAAAACGTCAGTTTAACTTTTTCGAGCGTGGCTATTTTTTATTTTGAAGAAAATAATTCAGGATTACCGAAATAGTATATTACATAACAAGTGTCGAAAGTGATATATTTTACACGGTTGTCGCACGAGGCGATAGCCGAGTTCGACAACTACCACGAGTGTGAAAATCAATTTCAACACGAGTAATGTACAATATTTTTCCTACGACCAAAAAATATTTACATATATACTAAAAATTCTAAGTTTTAGGTTTTTTACATCATGAATGTGAACACAGACAAGATAAACTAAGAAAAAATTAGACGTAAATCAATTTCAGTGCAATAAAATCCAAATAAAGAAATTCCTTATACCCAATTGTATATAAAAGCATGTATTTTAAAATTAAATTTTTGTTACCCTACAAAAGTGTTATTTCACCGTTATTTCTTTAATTAGGTTTTATAAATTACGTGAAAAAACCTCACCACTAAACAAAATACTAAATAATGTTTGAATAATAATAAGTGTAGCCTATTGTCCCGAATGAATTAAATTAAATGTCAAATCTGGTTTAAGGACAATTTGATTTTTATTTTTCTTAGCCTTTTTCTAACAAGGGATGTATTATTTAGGAAAGAAAAAAACCGCTTGGCATTTTGTGCAAACTTTGTGGTTAGGATATAATGTTATAATTTTACAAATCAGGGTCCCGCAGAACTTTAGACACTTCCACACTTACAGGTGTTTAATGGGTTGCCTATTATTATTACAGGCATTTGCTATAAAATAATCATGTCTATAAACTAATAAACCCTTAAACATAAAATTAAAATTAGTATAATTCGATAAAAAATTAATGTGTGTTAGCAGTGGTATGTCAAAACCTTCAGTTTGTTAAATATATACTGTAAATATCTATTTAACGGAATTTAAGCATCTGTCACTGTCACGTAATTTTTCAACACTAGGGTTGAAAAGTAGATTTCAACACGCGTGTGATATTATTTGTTTTCTAAAGGATCAAGAAGTGCGTTTTATGTCATACTCATTAGTGGTCGTAGAAAAAATATATAATCCGATACGATTTCCACAAGCCAAAATAATAAAAGTACTTTTTTTTACATATTTAAAAGTCTATAGCCACTTTCTCCACCGATGAAAAAGTATACATTATATAACATTTTTTTCTTCTTATTATCTTAGCTTTGTAACCCAATAGGTCTCTATGACGCACGAGTAAATCCCCATTTAGCATAGTGGGCTTTCCTACTATAAGGTAAATTTAACAATATAATGTAATACATCTATAAAAAAAACAATTAATTTAGGTATAGAATATAAGAAAAAGTATTTCAAGAACAAAATATAAACTAAATTTCGTATTTTATTGTTTTCCAAAAAATCTCTATCCGGTCGTTAAAGAATACGCTCATTGAATTCCTTTCTCTCATCTCAAACAATGTAAAGAAATGTAGCCGTATAATTATCTTGCTCTCTCCGAGTCCTTTTACCTACTGCTTCCCAACACGTTTAAAAAACTTGATACTTTTTTCTGCCCGGGTACACACCACTAATGGACTCTTTATACGCCGTATGGTAATAAGCGCGAGACTGCCTTCTGTGAGCTATTCCGCGTGGAAATGATGTATTCTTTTATGACTCCGAGTAAGCGATATTATTTTCGCTATCGGGTAAATGGAATTTTAAATTTCGGAGTGTATACGGTCTGTATGGAAAGTTACATGGAAAGGGTTAATGAGGAATTTAAATATGCAAGCGCTGTTGGGAATGTATAAGGGTCTGTTAAGTTTATGGGAGTTTACAAAGCAGGTATGAAAACTATTTGATGACTTCAAAGGCTCAAGAGAAATAACAGACAAAGGGGTGGAAAAAGTGCTGTTTGGGATTTTTGGATATTTTATTTTAGTTGTGTGAAAATATTTATGCTAATACGAGTTCAGCGTAGCTTATTTCAGTCCCAGTCTTAGCAATATTTATTTGCCTAAGTTAATACGTTTAAAAATATAATTAATACGCTAATATTCCTGTTTGCAAAACCATTATGAAAATTTATGTCCATGATGACACATCTGAAAAATGTTACGATGCATGTATGGACTTAAGGTTTCAACAAAGTTTCATTAGTTGCATAAGCGCCTTCAGATATAGACTCCTGCATTATAATAGCATTATCAACTTAGCATCATAGACTCCGCATTGGCTTAATCCGCGGCTGATGCAAAATGCATGTATATCATTTTTTGTAACAAAACTATGTACTACTTACACATTGCACCATAAAGAGAAAACTCATCGCAACATGTTTCATAATATGTAGGCTGCTTTAGATATATATGTGACAAGCGCGAAAAAGTTTTTTGCCAAAAAAAAATCAAAGAGAAATTTTATAAAAACATGGTTGTATATAGAATAGTACTTATTCAAGTTTCGGTGAAGAGTTTTATTACTTTTCGAAAAATGTTTTACTCAACTTTTTTCTCGACCGTAATAAAACTTTTTACCTTCTACCTCAAAATGTAATGTACTGTTATTACCTAAATTTGTTGAGTTTTGTAAAATTCAAAAATATTATTCTTTTAATAAGAGTTTTTTTAGTAATTACAGTACTTTGATGACATCCTGCAAAACTGGGCATAATATCCCAACTTACCGTTATACAATTAAGAACATTAGTGCTGGTAACTTAAAGAATAATAAATAATAATCAGTATATTAGTACTGGTCGCAAATGGTACTAAAGTAGTTTTCTAGTTGCGGTAAAAATATTTAAGGGCTGATTTATAAGCTAATTAAAAAAAAGTCTATACAAACATGGGTCTTCAGATTGTTGGTTCTTAGGGTACAGCTTTTCTTAAAGCTTAAACATTTTAAAAACACTTTGGTAAAGTTTTTTAGACTAGATATGAACGTTACTAATTAGGTGTAGGATGTTATCGTTATAAATATGCTAATAGAAAATTAAAATCTTTAAAAAAATTGCTCCAATGTTTTTGTATGGCCCAGAAATATGCAATAAAAATTAAATTAACTTAGGGATAAATAGGCCATTTAATGATATAATTAACACTGTCGAATTTCGACAGTAAGTTCTGTAGAAGTAGGGGAAAATGGCCTAAAATATGACATACTTTATAAATTTTTGTCTCTATTTAAAAAATAATAATGCGATTGATTATACCAAATTGTAGTGCCTTTAGACCTTATTCTTAGTCATTACTTAAGCCAAGGTTCACCTTATCCAGCATAGAAAAATATATATAATGACTGTTTTTTATAATGTCTCCAAGTATGTCATTTTTAGGCATGGTGTCAGATAAAAAATGACACAATAGCTTATGAGCTAAATGACATATACCTTTAACAGACGATTTTTTAGTTCCTAGAGTAAAAACATATACATTAAATTAAATTTAAAACTTATTTGTATTGAAAACATTTACCATTTTTAATATGATAAGAAGTGTGTAAATAATCTTGACGGTTTTTTTTAATTTAACCACAAAGTTCACGGAAAATATCTTTTTTCTAAGGAGGGAGACCAAGAGCATTTAGCATGGATCCACTTTAAACAACCTTGGCCTAAAGTTTTGTTTTATATTTACCAACCATCAGAAAAAAAAATTGACGTTAACGAACACGTTAAAATAGTATGTCATTTAAACTTATTACATGTATGTATTTTACTTAAAGTGACAATTTAGCAAACATGTTTAAATTTTGAAAGTATAAATATATCTTTATTAATCATATTTATAAAAAATATGGCTTCCCCTAAATTATTGTGTTTTAATAAAAAAATACCAAAATTTGTAAACAAAACTATATAACTTCCCAAAACGCCGCACAAAATTCTAAAATAGGAATGGTGTTGGCAGGTTGGTTCTGGTTAGTTGGTTCTGGTAAGTTCAACTTTAAATGTCGTGTAGAAAAAATCAGGAACATGCACCTGTACGGAAATTTGGTAATTTTATTTTTAACTGCAGTGATCATTTAACTTACCGCTCCAACACTTTGCAAAGAAGTTGCTGCTAAACAGGAAAGTCAAAAATTATGAAGTGTGTTATTTTACCTAAGTATGCCATTTACTGGTCGAGGTATGGAGAGTCTATTTGTTTCCTTTGAGCTGATGGATTCTCCACCCTTTAGGTCACATACATACATGCCATTTTAGGCCAGTTTCTTCAATAAATTAAAACAGTTTTTATTATATATCTTGAAACAATTTATTTTTTCCAAACTATATTTACATAAATAGTTTTTATGAAATAAGCTCATAAAAAACTTTTTTCACGCAGCTGAGATCTGTCTTTATAGTTTGATATGAATTAGAAGCACCCCTCACATCCACTTTCTTGCCAGATAAAACTTGTTTTTTTCCATATAACATATACAAATATATCATTGGCTGAGTTGCCTACGAAAATGGTCAAGGCTTGTCAAAAATATTTTCCGCATAACGCTCTGACCAAACTCCTGCCGAACGAACCGGTAAACTAGGCAGTCTTGCGAAAAAATACATTTAATTATACTTATTAGGAAAACAACAATTTTATCAAATATAATATGATAATGTATGTATGTATCACGACAGAGTAAAAAGCCCAAAAATGGTATGGTCAAAGCTGAATATATTTTAAGATCTTGCTTTGCAATATTATTTTTTTATTTCATGCTACCATGAATATAAAAAAATATATTAATGACAGGATAATACCGGAAAATGTTTTGGTAACATAAACTTAGATTTTAAATACATTATAAATAATTAAACACACTTAAAGGTTACAAAAGTATAAAATAGTAAAAAAGTTGGAAACGCTAGAATATTCTTAAATTATATATTATTTGTTAGTTCTGGTTAGTTGTTTATAGGTATTTTTATTACTAAATAAAAGCAGAGAAAAATGTTAAACTAAAATAAAAGAGCTTAAAGTAAAATTTTAGCCATTTGTCTTGTACAAATAAAAAACATTAATATCTATATATTTAAAACGCAAAGTCATAATGTTCAGACACTTCAATAGAGACTTCTGCTGTACCAATTTACATGGTCTTCTTTTTTTTAAATGATTGGTTACTAAGACGTCGTATCACTACTTTTTTAATGTTTTATTTTCTTTTTTTTCTTTAAAAACAAAATGTAACGTGTGTTGCCTATACCGCAGGAAATATTACGTCAACCCTTTTTGGTTTTAACTTAAAGTAGATTGAACCCCGTCGAGTTCGACGGGCTTTAGACAGACTACAAAAGAAACACAAGCACGTGTAATTTGATTGGTTTGAAGCGCTATAGACGGTCATGCAAAACTGTCACTTTGGGGGAGGGGGTAATTGTTAGTTCTGATTAGTTAATTCTTTTTCTGTTTGCTTTATTAAGAAATTAAAAAAAAAAATTAACTGATCAGAACTAACCATGACTCCCCATAACAGTTTTGCATGACAATCTTGGTTGCTTAAAAATCAAATTACAGGTTCCTGTGCTTTTTACTGTAGTGCTAAGGGGTTTTATGTGGTAAACCGCCGTATTTACCTTCTGTTTTATGCTGCAAGTTGCGTGTTTAATGTATTATTGATAGACGACCGCTTGACGTAACACAAATAATTTTATAGGTTATTAATACCGCTGACAAGGTTTTTTGCCTCACCGGCTGACTTGATGCGTTTTATTTCATAATTTTGTTTATGCGTTTCTTTCTTTTATTCTATTATATATAATAAAAAATCTATTTGATAAAATGGTAACAACATGAAGCAAAATATGACAAAAAAATGTCATAGTGCACTAGGAAGGTTTAAAAGCATTTGAGAGAGGCGCTTAATTTAAATCACTAATACCTGTCTAAAACCCGTCGAATTCGAGGGGATTTAATCTAGTATTCCATTATTTTTTATAATATATTGACAAATTTTGTTATTAAATTTCAGATTGACCTTTTTTTATAAATAAATAATTTTTTTAAACTAATAAATATTTTTAACAAAAAATTGTTCACGAAAAAATTAACAATTTTTCAAGCCATATTTCAACCCTGTACTTGGCTAAATACTAAAAATATGTATTATTAACATTGCCAATTATCATTTACTTTCCGATATCAGCAAACACTTTTTCTATACATCTTTAACCCGTTAGTGATGCCATAGGTGTGCGAGTATGCCGTATTGATAAACTTGTTTGCGCATGCTCCGTTATTGGGCTTAGCGATCGATGTAAGGGGAACGGGCGTTGCCTCATGATCGCGATTTCACCTGGATGATGGGGATAGAGGGAAAAGGGAGGGAGGGTTACAAGTGTTGGAAGAAGAAAAAGTGGGAAATATAGGAGTGTTATTACTGAAAATACTGTTTTGTAAGAATTCTGCGTTGACAAAAAGGGTCTATGAAAAAATATACGGTAAACAAAGCACTTTGAATTTTCTAAAATATTGCATCAAATACAGCGTATCTTCGGAAGTTCTTACCAAATAAGAAACTTTTTAATTATTAACTTTACGAAAAAAGTGCCCCTTTATGAAAAGTACTGCTTGATAAATAAATATATTTTCACAAAAATAATTGTATGTTAGATGTGTGGCTTAAAAAGAATTTTTACCAAATAAATATACAGGGTATTTCCTTACAATGGCAGGAAACTTTAAAGGGTAATTTCTTATGTCATTTTATGAAAAAAGTTTTTGTGAACATATGTCCGAAGTTGCTTTTGTTTCTGAAATACAGGGCGTTAAATAATACAAACTGTATATTTTATAAATATCTTAAATACCCTTAAACCTATTTGGTTAAAATTTGATAAGTTTGTTTGATGTGATAAAGTGCTTGTAAGGCTTTAACTATTGATTGACTTTATTGGGCTCAGTAGCGTCTCAGTGAGCACAACAGCCAATATTATTGAGAGAAAAATGGACGTCACTGGCTTTTAGGTAGTTTTTATAATTTTTTTATAAAGCAACTAAAATAACAACTATCTAGGAAAGTACATTTTTTCTGTATCTGGCTTTATATTAAAGATATTTATAAAATACCGACTTTAAAAAAAATAATTAACGCCCTGTATCTCAGAAACGAAGCAACTCCGGACGTATGTTTATGCACACTTTTCTTCATAAAATAACAAAAAAAATCACTTTTAAAAGTTTGGTACCATACTTAGAAAATAATCTTTATTTAAATTTAGAAACAAGTCATTTTTAAGCCACCCTGTACTTCAAACCTTTAAATATTTTTAAGAAAATGTATTTTCTCATCAAGCAGGATCTTTTATGAAGGGGCACTTTTCTTTCGTTAAGTTAATAATTCAAAGTTTCCTATTGGTAAGAACTTTGGAAGACACGCTGTATAAATTTCTTTAACACCATAATTAATTTAATTTTTCTTTTGCTTAAGGCAAACATATTAATACGCCATGCAACTTCCCAAGGTTTATAAGCAATTTAAGCCAATGCGTAAAGAAGACGCTTTAAAGTAACAACAATGCAAAATCGATGCGCCAACGCACCAAAAAATGTTTACATCTTCGCAGTGTCTGTCTAGGTAGTATTACCATTAAACGTAAATAATAAGACATCTAAGAAAAAAAATTTCAGGAAGTACGCTCCGTAGTCCAGATAGTGTGGAATTGAAAAAAATCATAGGGGAAAAATCGGGTCTTTTGTATATCTAGGAAAGTAAAACATTGGCATTGCTAGTAAAAATTGTTATTAAATATTAACCTTTCAAACCCGCTATTTTAGGTATTAATTTATTCTAAAGTTATCTGACTCATAGAATATGATCTGTTAAGCTGTTCACATATACAAGGTGTTCTCAAAGGTTTTTCTAATAATTTAACAGCATATAGGACTTAAAACGACAAGTCAATATACCAAAAATAGTTAATTTAAAAGAATAAAGTTGTTTTACGATTGTGTAAAAATTAATAATGAAACGATTTACAGGTCCTACATATTGTTGTTTAAATATGTGCCTTTTTTGTTAAACAAAACACTTGGACATAAAAAAGACTTACGCACTGTAATACGAATTATTTACTAGTGTTCTTTAGCTGAAAATCGCTGTACAAACCAGCCAATAGTGATTAGCAATACGATGGACTTCATGATAATAACTCTTTTTGTACCTATTTGAGGGGGTTCATTTTGACCACGAATATTCATACTGCCATATGTGGAAGCGTCGCTTTAACCCAGCCTGTCGCTTTAACCCAACCTGTCAAACGTACTTGTTTTTATCGGACAAGTTTACCACAATAGTTTACAAGCAATCTTTTAACATTATGCAAAAAATGGTCAGGTTTACAGTCACACAAAGACTCAAAATTGACATGTTTCCGGTAGCGGACTGAGCAGGTTTTGGATGTGAAACCCTTTCTATTTTTGGCATAGTGTTTAAAACTTGCATTAAAACATTGTGGTAAACTTGTCCGACAAATAAAGTGACGCGTTAACTTAGTATGACACCCGAAACATGTCAAAATTGACAAGCTGGGTTAAAGCGCCGCTTCTACATGTATATCTTCAGTGTAATTCCCAAAGTGCTTAAATTTATTTAATCCTAATCATCATTAGAAAACTGCTTAACTCCTTTAAATTGTATCTGATGTTAAAATTTACTAAATTTAACATAAACAAATAGTTTTTATTTCCATATTAAATTATTTTATTAACCATACGCTCCCACACATCACTGTAAAATTCTGCTTTAAAATATGCTTCTGTAAAATTTTTAAAAATAAAGTTACGCACTTTGCGAATTACACTGACGATATGGAGGTATAAATATTATTGGTGAACTAGTCAGAAGAAACCCTTGTTATTAGGTTTTAAAGGAATTATTATTATAAAGTCCATTTCACTGTTTGCCTAGGCACTACAACAACAAAGGCATACTCAGTACCGATGGAAAACAGATATTGCCTGTTTTTATGAAATATTTATTTTATATTGGTACTGAAAAGACACACGCAAGCCGTCAATAAAAAATAGTTTTGAGTAAATTTAAAATGATTTTTTAAAAATTGCTTTTTGGGCAAATTTGTCTAAATTATTTTATAATTTAATTTAAATTGGCATCTTATTATGAGCTCCACGGGTGATTTAAATAAATAATTTAACTTTAAGAGACCCTAATATATTAAGCAAATATTTTTAAAAATATTTTGATGCAACTTAAAATTTATTATAATAAACCAATTAAAGTTAATTGTGTATCATATCACTGAAAATTGTGTAATTTTTAAATACTATATACATAAGTCAATCATTTTTAATTTGTTCAATCTTAAAATCACCATGTCCCTGGTAAAAAACAGAAAACATATAAATTTAGGTACTTATTTGTCACTATTTTATTCATTTAAATTAAAATAAGACTAAAAATAATTTCAATTATTTCTGCAATTAATTGCTTTTTAATAGCTTTTTAAGTAATTTATAACGTTTTAAATGGTATTTAAGCTAAATTTAACTGTAAGCATAAAATAAATAAAAGTAAAATATGTTTTATTATACAGTCTAAAATTCAAAAAATGTCCGTTGTACAACCAGTTACTTGAATAATTGACTAGAACAATTTAATTGTCCTTGAGATATAGTAAAAACATGATATCTAATTTTAACAAATTATTGTGTGTGGGTGTGATTATAACTAAATACTAAACAACGACGGAAATTTTTATAAAACTAAAATTTTCATTTATTTCTTTTTTTGTTATTTGTTTTTAATTGCTAAACATTTAATTAAAACAAACAAAAAAACTAATAAAGATACACCCTCACATCCCCATTTTATTTTTCTTGACCTAAAAATAAATATAGACAGTTTCCTGAAAGACAGCGCGGACAGTTTGTTATAAAGAATTTCCCTTTGCCTGAATAAGATTTTTAATTGAAGGGTCGAAGACCGCGCTTCGTTCTTGTGGCCTTGACCTTAAAGGGAAGAGTGGGGTAATTAGACGCTGCGGCGCTTGGCGCTCGACTAATTGAGGAAGCGTCTGGGCCTTGTTGCCAAATATCTGAGAGATGACGTTTTCATTAAAATATTTTGTTTGTGTATTTAAAAGATTGTTCGAATAATGTATTATAGGATATGTATGTCATATTTGGTAAAATTATGATTAAAAAAATAATATTTAAATATTAAATTTTAAAATTGTTTAAAATTATTTTGCTCCCTATAAAATAAAAAAGAATAATGTAAAATAAGGCGTACTTACATATTAATTCTATTGTTATTATATAAATTTAACTTTAGGTTTTATTACAAATAAATAGTTATATAAACAGCATTTTTTAAACATTATAATTTAAGTGAACTATGTTTTCTTTTTTATAAAAGTAATTGTTCATAAAAAGGTATTTTACCTTGCTTTAAAAATATGCCTTAGATTAAATTATCTAATTTCAAATAGTACATCTTTTACTTCTTAATTATCTATTAATAAATTACCTAAATAAAAATATTTATGTTGCATATAATAAATATCTTTTGTCTACTGGACTAGTGTGATTATGGATTTATAGATATTTGGTATCAAATTTTTAAGAATGCTTAACTAAATAACATATTTGCGCATTTAATTGGGACTCTTATTTCTTGGTTTCTTCATGCTCATAAACATTTAATTTATTTACATAAAACTAAAGATGTTGTGATAAATTTTTATACAGGGTGTTTTTAACCTCTACGCATAAAGTTGGGAAATTATTGGCAAGGATAAACTGTGCCTAAGTTTAAATAAAAAGTTAGTGAAATATTTTAAATTAGAAAAAAATCAATAATTATAAACAAAAATACATAGTTTTTGTGCACAAATTATAAGTAAAAATAACAAAAGTATCGTAAACTATTTTTTGTTACAGAATAAACAGCTGAACTTTTTGTTATTTGTAAAAACTAAATTAATAAACAAGTTATGATGATTAATGATGCTTTGGTATTCCTGATAGTACTCTTCTACTAGTTGTGGTTGATGTGAGTGTATTTTCATGGGATTACAATTAAATTTATGATTTAAAATTATTATACCAAATTAGTTCTAACACAAAAAATAGGTAAGTACCTTGTTTTCTATTATTAGCCATTATTTGTCATTAGAATTCACATTCCTTTTTTTACCTGAAATAATAGATTAAGCCCCCAACAAAAAACAACTCTTACTTAAATTATGTCTATTATTGATCAGATTTTAAAAGTATAAAGTATCCTATGTGTATAGTGACTAAACAGACCCATGATTACAAATATAATATATTATAACAACCAAAACTTGCTTTACAAAAAAATTACAAAATTTTGTTGTTGGTGTTGACAATCACAAGTTACAAATTTGTACAAAAGTGTTATAAAAAATAATATAAAATTTTGTGTTCTATGCGTGAGTTACTACATAAAAGTCTCCTAAGAAAATTATCTCTCTCGCACTTTTCTTGCGTGACTTATATGTTATATAACTTACTTATCTAATAAATACCATTTACTTATTATTTATTGTATTTTTTCTTTTACTATTAATATTTGTTGATCCTTAGCAATAATATCCCAAGTTTATGCGTAAAGATTAAGAATCACCCTGTATATTTCATAATAATTGTTAATTCTGGCAACACTGTGGACAGTTTTGTTATGGTAATTGGAGACGAGCACGGACGCAATCAAGAGCGCTAAGCTCAGAAATTTTTAAAGAGAATATCAAGGAATAAATTAAGTTTAGGGTAGGTCAAAATTATAAAAATATAAAGGCAAATTTGATCAGGATGGGGTAAAATTTATAATTTGGTTAATAATTATTAAAATTACTTATAAAAATGCAACTACGGTAAAAAGAAAAAACCAAAAAAAGGTATTATACAGGGTGTTTTATATAGTGCAATCTTCGGTAAGCCATAAAAAAATATGATGGAATTTTAAAATAAAAATAAGGTAAAGTAAAAACAGCGTGGTTTTAAAAATAAAATTTTAAATAATTTAGTCAAAGTTTTAAGGAAAATGTATTTCACTGTTTATTAAATCAGTTATACGGAGTAATACTGTGATCGTTACAAAAACCGAATTGTAAGTATATATGATTGATACATGTTTAGAAAATCTTTTTAATAAGGTAAAAACAATATGCAAAATATTATTGAAATTTTTGGACCCTATTTACTTATTTTAAAACATAATAACGATCACGGATAATATGCTATTATCGATTTAACAATATTAATATATCACCATATAACATGTAATGCTAGTATTTAAAAAATCCAAAATTAATATGTTTTCTTACGTCATTCTTAATCAAAGGCAAAATATTTTATACAATAAATGTTTTTTTTATTTCAATTATTTTTAATTAAAAATAAAAGTTTTTGTAATTGTCAAAGATCGTGACCTCATGGTACTTTATTTTTAGGGCTATATAAAATAACATAAAAAGGCGACAACCAAAAAAACTTGAGGTAAGTCAACGAAGCGGCTTAGGTGCCACCTCCAATAAACAACCCATCTTTAAGAGGTTTTTGGGCTCCTGAGGGGGCAATTGCCCCCATTGTACTATTTGCTAAACTCCTAACAAAACATATAAGTTTTATTAACTTATTATTATTTGGTTTGTTTAATTTGATAAAGTAAACGATTTCATACAGTGTGTCTACGTAAGTTAGCATTATGTGTGAAATGTTAGAATTCGTGGTTTAAAAAGTAATTCTTTTTAAAAAATTCTGCATGCTCCAAATCCTAAAAAGCAATCTATCGGCATCTACGAGGATTGGCAAAAAATTAATTATTGCTTAAGAGTAAAAGATCTGTTTTTTGCTTATATCGAAACATTTTATAAAGGAAAGATACTTATAATTAAATATTACTTTTAAAGATACAAACTTGTTTATTTACAAAAAAAAAAACTTTTTTTCTTCGGTAACGATAAAAATTTAAGTTTGTACATTCTTAATTTTATAAAACAGTTATAAATAAACTTTTTAAATTTACTGTTACTGAAGCAAAAGCAATGTACAATTTACTTATGTACAAACATAGTACAAACCTAAATTTTAAGTTATTGTAAAAAAATGTAAAAAAAAATGTTTTCTTGTAATGGCTGATACAATAATAACTTGTTTTCATAAAATTAATAATAAAAATGTTTTCCATATGATGCCAACTTACGTAGACATTTTTTTCATCCTTTCGGGGTCATCCCACCCAGGTCCGACGACCGCCCCCTAGGTGGTGCACTGCAGCCTGAAGGCTTATTGTACCTTGACCCCTACTCCTTCCCATTCACACACCATTCATTCCATAACTTGGATGGTTGTTGCTCGGTCCGCATCCCCGAGCAGAACACCGTGTGCCGTTGCCCAAAACACCGCTGGTGCCGGTCACCCATCCAAATTATGGGCACGCATTTCACTGCTTAACTCCGGAGATCGACGCTTGCCGATACAACCGAAGCCGCCACAAGCGCGCCTACGTAGACATACTGTATATTCAGATTTTTATAAAAGGTAATATTCCACAAATGGCAAAATGATAGATAAGTTATTACAAATAGGTATAGTTCTTTACTGAAATCTTAAAATACAATACTGTTTAATTTAAATAAGTACCTTCTGGAAATTTATTAATTTATAAAACAACCTTTTATTAAATTTAATTTTTAAAGAAAAGTAAAATTAAAGCTTAAAAAAACTTTGTAATTGACAATTTATTTTGAAAAGTACCTTTTTACCCCTTTTGGGTTATTTTTTACTGGCCCTAAATCCTAATCTACAATGTAACAAAAATAAAACACCTCGTTCACCTCCCGCCGCCCAATACTCCCAGCCACCCTTACGTTGCCGATGGCTTTGAGAATAAGAAAACGCTTTCTTATTCTTACTTTTCGTAGGCGGAGCGTTTTTCCGCCCCTCTCCGCAACGTATCGTATGTGAGTGTGTGTGGAGGCGGTATAGGAAAGAAAAAGGATAAAGGGATGACGTATGTGGCGGGGCGAGACGGGATGAATTTTTACATTTCAGAGCCTATAGGTAGAGCTCGTAGGGATTGTGGTCCCCTTCGCTATTGGTTGCGGAATTTTTTGATAGATTTTATGTAAAAAGTGCTGGCTGGGGATTACGAACTCACTTTGTATGTAAAGTGAATTGCTTCGAGATTCTTTTATACCTAGGCTGGAGATTTTCAGACACGTTGATTGGAGAAAGAAATATTTTAGGGTAAAAAGTTAGTAACTTTTAAAGGTTTATTCTTTATCAAATAGCTTCGCTAGCTGGATACAAAAATGAAGGTTTTTAACATGCCCATTTAAATATTATGCCCTCGAAAATAGGTTTAAAGGCATAAGAAAACAAAACGTTAAATCGTCCTAATTATTTATTTATTCAGCATCAACTACAAACATAATATCTTCCCGGGGTCTATTAAAATGGGTTATTCTGTGGAAGTAGCGGTGGTATTTTTTTAAATAGGGCATTATTTGTCTCTTTGTAATATGTGCTTCCAAAATCAAAATATTTTTTTTTATGTTTTTTTTGGGTAAAGATTTTTTTTGCTCTCTCGCCCTCAACCCTCATAATAATTAATTTGGGACTTTTAAAAATACAACACACTGGTAAAAATTTGACGTTAAATTATTCCAACGAGTGAAAATTTGGGTCAAAATGCAACATTTGACTATCCTCTGTATAAACCGTAATCCTATGAGACTTTTTGCAATTCCCCATATTAAACATGTTACGTTAAAACCTCACCAAGTGCAGTGACACCGTTTAGGTGTTAGGTTTTCTGATGCCACTAAACTTAAAAAAATAAAAAAACATAATTAATGTTTATGATTAATCCTCGAAGGATCGCGCCTCGGAGCTAAGCTGCACAATAACTACAATAAGCAATCCTATTAAATACTTAGACATGTCTTAAGTAGAGGGTTTTCCATTTAAGAGGAAAAATGGCAAATTTAACTCTTTCGTATTTTGAAAGAATTGAAGATAGCTAATCAATGTATTTTAGCTCAGTAAATTTAAAAACCGTCACCAGAAAACAATTGTATAAAAAACAAAAGAGTTACGGCCTAAATGTAGCGTTTTTGTTTTTTTAATAGAACACCCCATTTAATATTCTTTTTAGGATTATATGGTCAATTATAGGTTTTTAATTAGGTTACGTCTATCTTTAACTGCTTTTGAGTTATTGAACCTTAAAAAGTCACAAGGCTTATATTTTGTAATTAAATACATCAATATAAACATTAAGGTAATGCAGGTAATCACATATTACTTATTTAAATATTTACCTATTGGTAGATTTTATATTAGTTAAATAGACTTATAGTACCTTTATTTAAAAAACACTTAGAATTGACGAAAGAATTAGTTGATGTTATAATAAAAAGGGTGTTATATTTAAGAACCTTTTATGGCTTTAGTCTTTTGTTTTTAACACGATTTTAATTCTCCAAATTTAAGTACATTGATTGGCTATCTTGATTTTTTTAATGCTAAGAGAGTCGGAAAATATGCCATTTTTCTTCTTAAATAAAATACCCTGTTCCAGACTTAAAATTTTCTTAAAAATTAGAAATTTATAATAACTCCTTTATTGCGGACATTACTTTCGAGTATAAAAAATATTTCTTTTAACTGTTTATTATAAATTTCATAACATTTTCGATAATTTTCATGTCTCTCCTTAGAGCTTTAGTCTTTATTTCCTTTAAATCTATATACTCTGCCTAAATGTCAAGTCAAACCATGCTTGGAATTGCTATTAGTGATACTGATCTGCAGCCCCATGTTGGGCGCCAAAAGGTTAAAATTTACAATATATTCGAAATAACAAAACACCACAGCCACATCCATTAATTACTCACTGGAATGCGCGTCGATTAGTTAAAATGTCTTAACAACAATAACAACAGACGTATTCAACTTCATTGTACCGCAAACGATATTTTATCACTGAAAGTTTAAAAAGGAATAATTATTTAAGCTTGTGGACATTACTTTCGAGAATAACAAATATATTTTTACAACTGTTTGTTACACATTTCCCAACATTTTCGATAATGCTCATGTCTGTCTTTAGAGCTTTAGTATTTGTCCCCTTCCAATGTATATACTCTGCCTAAATGTCAAGTCAAACCATGTTTGGAATTGTTATTAGTTATACTGATTTGCCGCCCTACGTTGGGCGCCAAAAACTTTACAGTGTATCCTCAAGGTGATATAAGTAACAAAATGTGTCTTATGACTGACTTTAATTCATTTTATTGTAACTGACCAAAAACGGAACGTATCAAAATGCTTTTCCTATTTTTGAGAACGTCTAAACTTTAAGAAATGGTTTGACACTGTTTGAATATAAGGCTTTCTGGTGCCACTAAACTGTAAACAAAAATAATTATAAATAATACATATTCTTCGTTTATGAATTATCCTCGCAGGATGGTGCCTTAGAGCCCAGCTACACAGTTACTGTAATAAGCAATCCTATTAAATACTTATAGAAAACTAAAACATATCTTAAGTACTTCGCGACTTAAAATTGTCTTAAAAATTAAAAAATATATAATATATAACTTTGTAAAAGCCTTTATTCCTACACTGGCATCCAGCAGCGTTCACAAAATAGCTTCTGCCATAATATAACGCATTTCAGCGTCCGTTTCGAAAAGCAAATAACAAAACGCCACAGCCACATCCATTAATTACTCACCGGAATGCGCGTCGGTTAATTAAAATTTCTTAACAACAGACGTATGCAACCTCATTGTACCTGCAAACGATATTGTATGTCTAAAAGTTTAAAATATTTTTTAAAAGAATGTAAATTCTTGCTTTTGTTCCCTTGTTTAGTTGGCATTTTCAGGAAAAACAAGGAAGAATAAAAGATTGCTCAATTAAAATAGTTTTTTGGAAGCTCCTTTTTAAAATATTAATACCAACAACCATGTAAAGATATCAGAGTTGAATCGAATACTGAAATCCGGTATTCGAATATGAATCTTGAATACCGTATTCTAAAAGTACTCGAATACCAAGTATTTAAATAGAAAGGAAAAAAAGTATTCGAATACTGGTGTACTTGAATACCAGGATTTAGTATTTATGAATATGTTTTGAAAAAAATTCCTACCTCAAAAAACCATAAAAATAGTCTATTTTCGACTTTATATTTATTTATAGTACAGTGTGTCCCAGGATAGGTGTTACAAGAGGACAAATAATATATATATTTTTTAATAGAACAAAATTGTATAAGTAAATGTTGTAGAGAATTAAATTTTATGTCAAACTTTCAAGTTAAAGCATGAGAGTAAACAAAAATGTAATTGACAGTTTTTAAATTACGCATTTCAACTTAAATAATGGGCAGAAGGAAATAAAATTTAAAAGGAAGTTTAATATATTTTTTTAAGTCGCTACATTTAGCCATTTTTTAAAAAACTGTTAATGCATAATTTAAAAAATTAAAAAAAAAGACTTTAATTCTCCAACTTTAAATTTTCATATAAAATTTAATTTTCTGCGACATCTACTTATATAATTTTGCCCTATTTGTAAAAATAAAGGTTCTTTACTTTTAGTACATAAGTATATAGTTACTTAATAAGATTCAACAAAAAATAGTAATTGTCTAAAAGTTTCCGAGACAGTACTAGTAAATAAACAAGGTGTCTTAAAAATGGAATATGTATATTCAAGTAGGTCTCTAGGTATTTTAACAAATTTTTACTCTGCATTTAATTATACCTACCTTAAAATGTATAACATACTATTGGTCAATTATTGCTGGTTTTTAACTTATCAACAGTGTTGCTGATATACTAATAGAAAGGAAAGTAACATTTTAGTTCTAATAATTATTTTTAAATAATTGTGTTACTGTCAGAGTGACAAAAAATATAATAACATGTAGTTAATTACCTTCCATTCTTAGAACTACTAATAGGCATGTTAGCATTTTAGTTTATTTTATTCACATATTTACTTTATTGCACTAACAAACAGCAGTACATCAATTATGGCTGGTTTTTAGGTAAAGTAAGTAAAAAGGCATTAAAATAAACTAAATAGCTTACTTGCCTATTAGTACTTTTTACAATGGAAGGCTGGGACAGTTAGAGATTGATTTAAACATAATTAAAACCAAAGTTTTTTTCGTCACTTTTAATCGTTAATGAGCTTATTGGCATATTTTTAATTTCAAGTTTATTTCTGTATCTTCTACAGGGGCGATGTTATTTCGTGTATAAATAGAGTTGGGACAGCCTGTATACATAGTTGCAGCGTTTGGGGGTCAAATCAATGCAATTTAGTAGAAATGGGGTTAAATTACATTAAAAAAAACAAAATTTAAAGGGGGAAAAAATTGTGCCATCTTGGCTCTTGATATGGAATTGCGTGCAAAAGAGGAGGGGGGAAATTTGATAACGAATATCTCAAAAACAAAACGTTATTGAAATAAAAAATAGATTTGTGATCAGCACCCCAAAAAGCCTCGTATGCTAAATTTCGTCTAAATAGGAGTTTCCGCAACTTTCTAAAAAATTACCTTGGAAGGTATATTTATTATTTGGTAAAGGTGCATATAAAAATCACCAAACAGTATTTAAAATCAAGATTTGAATACCGCTATTTCAATACTAGGATTTGAATACCGTTATTTGAATATCGGTATTCGTATACCAGGATTTGAACACCAAAATATTTAAAAACGATATTTAGAAATCAAAATACCAAATACTAATCAGAGCAGTATTATCCATTAGGCTGACTAGGCTACAGCCTACGGCGCCATGAAAAAAATAGGCGCCAGACAGGGAAGTAATAGGCGGTAGACAGGGAAGGAAAAAAGTTTAGGTTGAGTGAGGATTTTTGGTGAGTAATTTCTCTGTGAATAGGAGGGAATGACCTTTTTTTGTTTTTTGTAATCAAATTTTATTTTCGGGTGGTAAAATAAGGCGCCAGATACTGAAAATAGGCGCTACGGAGAGACGGAGAGGACCTTTGTTTTTTTTGGTGGAAAATAGGCCCCCGGGAATTGTTGAATTGCAATTTAATGCATCCAAAACACAATCATGTTCCTTGTCGCGAAAAAAATCATCAAACACTCACCTTTTGCTTATGAGTGGTCAGGTTTTGCAGAGCGGGGGCACATTTAACCTTGTGGGCGTCACATTTGAGAATAACATGAAATGGCATAAACACATTGTATCTATAGCCACCGCGGCTTCAAAAAGCTTGGATTTCTTGTCCGAGCCAAAAGTATTTTTCTCCTTCCAATTTATACACTTTGTATGTGTCCCAAGTTCGACCCTCTGTGGAATATTGTTCTCATGTCTCGGGCATAGCATCCCCTACAACCCTCAGTATTCTTGATGCCATTTAAAGAAGAGCTGTTCGTCTTATTAATGATCCTTTACTTACTCAAAGATATCCTTCTCTTGTTCATCGTCGAGCTGTGGAAGATCTATCGCTCTTTTATAGATACTTTTACGGCTTCTGCTCCGACGAATTATCCAGTATAGTCCCTCTTCTTGCAGCTCCCAACAGAGAAACTCGCGGTGCCGCACGTATGCATCCCTATACGGTCCAATTGGACAGGCCTCGAACTTCCCATTTCGTTCGTTCTTTTATCCCTAGAGTTTCTAGACTGTGAAACCTACTGCCAGCGGAGGTTTTTCTTTCTCCCCCAAATCTTCAAGTTTTTAAGTCCCGTGTTAACAAACTTCCTCTTACCTTGCTTAAGACACCCACGGTACGTTAGTATTTAGGCTTTCAGATTTTGTGGATTGTCCAAAAATAAAAAAAAATTATAATAAACTATACAGTGCTTGTCTAAAGTCAGGACCTCCCTTCTAACTTTCGAATTATTTGGTATTTTTTATAAAAATTTAAGAATATTAGTAAAACAACATAAACCAAATTTTAGACAAGAAATAACAAATATAAATGTGGAACTGACAGCTGGGTGTCATTTTAAAAAGAAAAATTAAATGAAAGGGGGTCTTGTGGTTTTTAAAACCCCAGAATATAAAGTGAATACCTTTACCTCCCAAAAAATGGGGGTAAATTAACGGAACACCTGATTTGGATGGCCATATCTTTAGAACTTATAAAAGTAATTATACCTTATGTGATATTTTTTTAATGGTGATATAATATACAGGGTGCGTCATTAAAAAAATTAATATATACTTTTTGTTTTATCACCCTGTATAGTATTACCAATATTACCATTAAATAAATCATTAAAAGAGCTTTAAGAAAATACCACATTAAGTGTATCTAACTTTATTAGATTTGAAAATATGGTCATCTAAAAGAGGTATTCAGGTTATTTTTAAAGTACCGACATTTTCTTGTAGGTAGAGGTATTGACTTTATATTCTAGGGTTATAAAGTACCCGACAGGAGCTTTCTAACGATGTGCCACGAGACCCCCTTTCAATTTATTTCTTTTTTAAAATGGCGCCTAGCTGTCAGTTTGACATTTATATCTGTCATTTCCTGTCTAAAATTTGGTTTAGGTTGTCTCACTAAAGTCCCTAAATTTTTTATTAAAAATACCAAACGATTCAAAAGTTAGGAGGGGTCCTGAATTTGGACAAGCACTGTATACAATTATAAGTATATGTAGGTGTGATGTACTGAAATTTAATAATTACGATTCCTTTTTTTTTACTGTTTTAATTGTATAAAATTAACTGGATCTAACTAAAAATATATGTTTACAGTATTTCTACATAGATCTGTTTCATATGAGAAAGTTTATCATTATTAATTTTACAAAAAAGCTATTCCTTATAGAAATATTAACATGGTCTAAAATCTAAACGGCAATCATCAGATGTTGTTTTTTTAGTAGTACCAAATAATACTTATTATCTTAAAAAATATGAATATTGCTTAGGGGGCAAAATCGGTATTTTTAACGACATCAAAAATTATTTTTTACAAAATATGGTATGAAAACTTGTTGCTTCACATGAATTTTTGTTGGGTCTTTTGTGTGCCATAACGCTAAAAACAATTTAATTTTAAGGTTAAACCCAAAGACTGCATTTTAGATTTTAAACCTTACAGAACATTTTATAAGCAATAATTGAGAAAGCAGGTTTCAAAGTGTACAATATCTAAAATTAAAATTTTTGGTTATACCTAATTAAAAATGAACAAAGAACCTACCTAATTAAAATTAAATATAATGCATTCTTTTTGAAGTTTTAATAGTCTGTTATGAATATAGTCACGGCCTAAAAAGTAATTTATTTAAATTCCATGTTTAAAAATAAAACTATTATAATGTTTATTTCACTGTTGTATTAAAAAGTAGAAATGAAGATCATACGCTTTGAAACTAGGCCCCTCAATTGTTTTTATAAAATTAGTATAAAGATGTTTTTATATAATGTAAACCTAATTAGATGCACGAAATTTAAAATAAATCAAGTTATATTGTAACCACTTATACACAAAAAATATTATACAATATTTTGACAAGCCTTTACATAAAAAATTGCTACACAAAAGTTTTAAGACCAAAATAAAAAGCTCCAGAAAATGTATTAATTAACGCTAAAAATATTTTTAAACACCCCTATTTTGCATAAAATCTTACCGATTATTACAAAAATTAAAAGCAATTATTTGTAAATTTTAAAAATTTTACATTAGAAACTTTTTTTAAATGTTTTTATAAATGCTATACACTTCTGGTGTTACTACATGCAACTTTTGATATCTAATTAAGTGCTGCAACAAACCCATAAATAAGCAAAAACGTACAATTTAACAGGTCTGAAAGATATGCAAATTTAAAATTAACTTCCTTAAAATCAAACGGTACCTCCAACTAATTGTATGAAATTAAATCCATGGCGAAAATGCGGTGCCTTGGCTCACATTAAGTGGGCCTTAATTAAAAATTAAACAGTTCATTTATAATTATTGTTATTTAGAAAGTTGATTATCATTTAAGATTTTCTGAAAAATGTCATTTATTTTTCCATTGGCAGAGAAATTTTTTTGTTTTAATATATTTTACTCTTTAGTTGACAATAATAATAAAGATTAGACATTTTTAATAGAGTTACAATATTCAATAAAATATTTTTCATAATAAAAAATGGTAATTTAAAGTAAATTCATAAAATAAATAAAATAGAGGAATTAATATTATTAGTGGCTAAAATCGTTTAATACCTAAGATCTAGTTAAAAAACGTTTTAGACGTACATTGTTATTTTACACATTAAGCAACTATTACTTTAATTACAAACACCAAGTACCAATATTAACAGAAAATTGAATAAAATTTAAGTTTAAGTTTTAGCACTAATTTTAAAGGCAATTTAAAAAACAATATATTTACAATTTTTATACATAAATGACAACATAAGGAATTATTGGTATTTTAAAGTTTAAACAGCAAAAAACCTGTCTAGTTTCTTTTTGTTGGCTATTTTGTAATCTAAGCAGCAGGTGGTAGAGGTTAGCAGATAGTAGTGGAGCTTTTCTCGCCTGAGGAGGTACCACCCCACTTACCCTTAAAGGACCCGTGAAGTTTTCCTTCTTCATTCTTTAACTTTTCTTTTTTCTCTTTACCTCCAAATTATGTAAAAACAATGGCAGCACACCCGGAAGTAAAATGTTCCCTGTTAAGTCTCTCCATTCGGATCTCCGGTCGAAGGGTGCCTCCGGGAAGCTATCATCAAAAAGTTTAATTTCCTTCGCAAAAATATATGTGGGCTTAACACCAATATAAACTCCGTTTACCATGACATTCAGTCATCTTATCCCTACATATTGTTTCTAATGAAGACTCAAATAAGTCCTAAAACTTCAAGCAGCCACCTTCTGTTTCCAGGATACGAACTTATTTGCAGTCAGTAACTTCTTTACTAACATTATTATGGTTAACCAACCTACTTTCCTAGAGTTTTTATAGTTCAAATTTCCTAGATCTCTTTCTTACCTCTAACCCCGAACTCCATCAAGCATCTGGTTAGTTCTGGTTAGTTTTCACAGCTTTCCTGAGTCGCTTAGAGCCTAGTTTGAAAATCTGTTTTTTCACATTCTCGTTAGATGTCTTATAATCATTCTTTAAAGCATTAATTGTGTACAGTAAAGCATTAAGCTTTCCAATGTTGTGTTATCGGTCGGTCGGTTTTGTATATCTTTGATGCTTTTAAAAAGTGTTACCGTATTTCTACGTAGTTTTCCTTTAAATAAGTAACAATTTTATGCAGCATGTTGTCGTGTTGTCGTCAAAATAAAATTTTCCAAGCTAATGAATGCCCTAAAGTCTAAAAATTTGGTAAATTATCTATACCTTCACGCTGGACCATTTCTTTTTCGTTTTTAAAATCCTACTTTTAACGAAATGTTTAAGCCTTGGTGGCATATTAGAAATTGCCTTTAAAAAAATGTGCTCTAGAACTTGTAGATATCTGTCTCAGCTTGCCACTTTAAAATTTTTTGACACACACTTTTTTCTCTTTTTTACCAATAAGTTCTATTTATTTTCTTAGTTGTTTAAATATAAGTCGCATTATATTATTTCTTAAACATACCTTACAAATATTAGAATACTGCTCCTGGCATATTAAAGGTTTATGGCTAGTTAAAATATTTAGCGTTTTTAAACATACTTTATTTCATCATTTTCCACCTAAATATTGTTTTTGAACCCCAGTTTTCTATATTATCCTTTGTCGGCCAATACACATCCCCTGCTATGAAAGGCTTACATTCTTCCAAAGAAAGTATTATTAAACACTGTTGGATTTCGCGATGCAAATTTTTACAGTAATCAAAGGTTTTTCCTTTAAAGCTTATTAAGATCACCAACAGCGGATTGGTTTTGAACTATTTGGTTCTTATCGGTACGGTGTACGCAATAACGAAAAAAAACCCAAGGGATTCATTGAAGAAATCCAAATAGCAAATAAGAGGTACTTCTTCATCCCGCCCTCTGTTAACAATAATAAGTGTTCTTGAAGCAGTCAGAAATTATTTTACAGAAATGAAAGAGTTAAAAACATCTTACGGCTGCAGATGCAACCTTGCAGTGCAGTGAAATAAAAAGCAGTTTCATTTTTAACTCTATTATTTCTCTCTCACATGTTCATTTATTTTAGTAAATTACTTAGGATTTCAAAATTTTAGTTTTTAATGTAATAATGAGAGAAAATTCAAAATTTGACAATCATTTTAAATAAAACAACCCTATTTTATTTAATTTTAAATTTTACACTAAAATCTCTTGTAATGACGTATAACAACATATTGTTTATTTTCAAGATGGCGGACACACATAATTTATTAACGACATCTGAATAACGGAACTCTTTAATTAATGATCTATGCCGCCATCTTGAAAATAAACAATATGTTGTAATACGTCATTGGAAGGAGGATTTTAGTGTGAAAATTAGAAATGAAGTAAAATAGGGGGTGTTTCCATTTAAAATTTTGTCAAATTTTAAATTTTCCTCTCATTAATTACATTAAAAACTAAAATAACGATATTTAAGTAATTTATTAAAAAAGGACATATGACTGCCTGTGAAAGTAAAATAGGGTATTCTTTTATTTTTACAGCCTACTTAGCAAAAAAATGTATTCAAAACAGAAAAAATGGCGGCATTTGATTTTCTTTAAAAATCTTTTCTGGCAGCCATTTTAAAAGAAACACTCTTGTTTGATATATCATAAAAAAGGTAATTTTATACAGAATACAAATATAGGAAAAAATTTAGGTACTTGTATTTAAAATGAGGCAGGTGATGGGACTTCCGGTTAAACCGAAAGTGATTTCGAGGTTGTGGTAATGTCAAAAAATGTTAATTTTTGTGATTATATTACTGTAAAATTTGTTTTGGTCTCTTCTCAATACTACAAAAAAATGGGGTATGTGTCACCCGGTATATTTGGGCCCAGAAAGCCTAAATACTAACGTACCGTGGGTGTCTTAAGCAGAGGTAAGAGGAAGTTTGTTAACACGGGACTTAAAAACTTGAAGATTTGGGGGGAAGGAAAGACCTCCGCTGGCAGCAGGTTCCACAGTCTAGAAACTCTAGGGATAAAAGAACGAACGAAATGGGAAGTTCGGGGCCTGTCCAATTGAACCGTATAGGGATGCATACGCGCGGCACCACGAGTTTCTCTGTTGGGAGCTGCAAGAGGAGGGACTATACTGGATAATTCGTCGGAGCAGAAGCCGTAAAAGTATCTATAGAAAGAGCGATAGATCTCCCACAGCTCGACGATGGGCAAGAGAAGGAAGTCTTTGAGTAAGTAAAGGATCATTAATAAGACGAACAGCCCTTCTTTGAATGGCATCAAGAATGCTGAGGGTTGTAGGGGATGCCATTCCCCAGACATGAGAACAATATTCCAGAGAGGGTCGAATTTGGGACACATACAAAGTGTATAAATTGGAAGGAGAAAAATACTTTTTGGCTCGGAAAAGAAATCCAAGCTTTTGAAGCCGCGGTGGCTATAGATACAATGTGTTTATGCCAGTTAAGGTTATTCTCAAATGTGACGCCCACAAGGTTAAATGTGTCCCCGCTCTGCAAAACCTGGCCACTCATAAGCAAAGGATGAGTGTTTGATGATTTTTTTCGCGACAAGGAACACGATTGTGTTTTGGATGCATTAAATTGAACGAGATTTTTGGCGCCCCAATCCAATATCAAATTGAGATCCTGTGAAAGAGATATCTGCATCGCCCTGCGTTTGCTTTCCAAGTCGGGTTGAGAGATTGGTTTGGGAACCTGAAAAGTGGAGTGAAGGGTACTATCGTCAGCATAACTATGAATGGGATTGGTTGTGGAAGAAAGAAGGTCGTTGATGTGAAGAAGAAACAAAGTTGGTGCTAGTACTGAACCCTGAGGCACTCCAGCATTAATTTCGTGAAAGCTTGAAGAGTGGCCATCAACAATGACTGATATACGTCGATTAGAAAGATAACTGGAGAGCCAAGAGCAGAGTTTAGTTGGAAGACCGTAGGAGGGAAGTTTATTAAGAAGTGCGTCATGCCAGACTTGGTCGAAAGCTTTAGATATATCAAGAGCAACGATCTGGGACTCACCTAGAAACTCAAGAGACTTGTTCCAGTTGTGTGAAACGAAGGAAAAGAAGATCTGCTGTAGATCTCTTGTGACGAAATCCGTATTGCCTGTCATGTAAAATTTTATGTTTTTCTAAATACCTAAGAATTTGCGAGTTAATGGATTTCTCCATTACTTTACAAAGCATTGAGAGGAGTGAAATGGGTCTATAGTTGGATGGAAAGAGATTTAGATCCTTTCTTGGGAATAGGCTGGACACGTGCAGCTCTCCAGCTGATCTGGAAAAAATACCCGTGTCATAAGAAATTCGAAAGAGCCTAGGTTAAGATAGGTGCAAGTTCAGGAGCACATTTTTTAAAACGATTGCTGGTATTCCGTCTAGCCCAGACGATTTTTTTTCTGGTGTTAAGAGGAAAGAAGGATACGCGTAGGGTGTTTCTTAAAAATAATATTGGGCATTTAGCCGAGGAACTTGGGGGGGAGGGATGGATTGAGGTTTGGATGATTGACAGGTGGATGAAAAGGGTTGAATCGGCAACCAATTGTTTAGCAAATAGTTCAGCCTTTCCTTTAGATGTAGAAATAATTTCATTCTTCCAAAGTTAATGGTGGAAAGAGGAGAACTGGTACTGCAGAAGAGGAGCTTCTACTGTGTTTTGGCTAAGGACCAGGAGGTTTGCTGCCATTTGAGCAAGAAAATTACTTTGTTTTCGTTCGGTTGTCAAAGGAGTCTTGGCTTCGAGATTGTTTGGTGGTAGTGGTTTCTTGCCTCAATGCAAACTGGCCTGTCGGCTGCTGGACTAGGATCCCGTAGAAACTTCTTGTGAGCCTGGCTTTATAATTCTAGCTTTGTCACATGTTTTAGTGAACCAAGGTTTGTGATTAAAAGGTTTGATGGTTTTCTTGGTATGAGGTACATAGCTTTCAACGCCCAATAAATTGACTCGGTCAAGTTGATTACAGACTCGGAAGGATCCTGGGAAGAAATGCAGAAAGTGTCCCAATGGTAC